>CM075021.1:16525027-16557172 GCA_037576675.1 Pangasius sanitwongsei
ATATTTACAATATATTTTTTGAATCCATTTATTTCTGTAAAGCTGCTTTGTGACAATGTCCACTGTTAAAAGCGCTATAGAAATAAAATTGAATTGAAATTGAATTGAATTTAACTGAAGTTTGGGTATAATTTACTTATTAAAAAAAAAGGAAACTAGTGATATTTACTTAATTTTTTTTTATGAGAATAACCCTTGGTACCATGTAAACTTAAAATATGCTTATTTAAATTTACTAAGTTTTTTTTTGTCTAGAAATTATCACAATTTTCTTAAGTAAATTTCACGCCAATATTTTCACTATTACACTGAAAGATTTACAAATTTTACAGATTTACAAAAATTACATTATTATTTTCTTGATTTTTTAAAAATTCTCGATTCAGAAGGCGTTGATTAATTTCCTATAACAGCAGCTCTGACAGTAGTGCAGCTGCAAATCACAAATTTATATTAATATGCATGTTTTAATCATTATTGTTTCTATAGTAACAGCTCGTTCACAAGTTCACGAGCTTTCCGACGTCTTCAGGACGGAGGAGTTTACGCTTAGGCTGGTGAGGGAAAGACTGTTTATAGCTGCTATAATGTGAGTGAGAACAGGAACTAACTTGTTTCATGGACATTCAACACAACAATACAACAAATGCAACTATAGATGGATAAAAACGTATGATGTGTAGTTATTTAAAATACTTTGCTGTGGCATTAGAGGGAAAAATACTTCAGAACGTCTTCTGCATCACTCCGTAGGCTCTGACGAGTTTAAATATATGTATTGAACTGGCACTTGAGTGGTGTACGCAGTCATCTCATGGACTTATACGAAGGAGACACAATGCAGTGGTAAGAAAAAGCTTCGTGCGATTTGTCATTGTGTCACTGTGAATCTGTCATTTCGTAGCCCATGGGCTGAAATGAACACCTCAAGTGCTGATGGCTTCCTGGAAGTGTGTAACACACAGCAAACAGAAACGAGGACAGACCGAGCGACGGTAGTGAGGAGCACGTTGCCATGGTGATTCATTTTCTTTTTCCATTCATCAGTAAATGTGCTGTCTCTTTCTCTGTCTCGGTTTCTCTTTCCCTCTCACACACACACACACACAACACGCTCACACTCATTCACACTCTCCCTGTCTTTCATACACACTGACAGAGACTTGGGAGTGCTCTTGATTGTGGCTTGCAGGCTTTAGAATTACTGTTATTACAGTTATTCTCTCATGTGGCCTGACCCACCAATCCGTTACATAACACAATATCAGGAGAATTAAACCCCAAATAACATTTTTTTTGCATTCATCTCCTGGATGAAATGGTATATGACCCTGTCGTTTAACCATCACATATTTTTGAGGCCTAATTTGCATTGTTTAGACTCAAAAGACCAAGTTGAATATCGCCCCCCCCCAACTGTGACCACTAAATGAAAGCTCTAAGGGCATCGAGATGAGCGATTTGAATGAATCACACAAGCTTATTGTCTAATTTAAAAATTTAAATATAAATAAAATAAAACCGTTTATGTTAGGGTGGAGTGGGGGCTATTACTTCTGAAAGCATCATTACACATAAGCCCAAGTTTCTTTTTACTTTATATTACTAATTATTAAACCCAACTGATTATCATACTCATGTAAATAGTGTCTAACTGAAAGGCATCACCATCTGTCAGCGTTATACAGGCTCTGGTGAAACATGTGACTGGTGTCAGCAGAAGATTCTGGAAGGATTTCCCTGACTGTGTGTCTTTCGGTAAATGTAAGCGTAGTGCAGTCTAACCTAAGTGTCTCTTTTGCCTTTTGAATCCACATTAGTAGTAGGAGTAGGAGTAGTAGCAGCAGTAGTAGCAGTAACAATAGTATTAGTGGTAGTAACAGTAGTGTTACTAATAATAATGGTAGTAGTAGTAACGGTAGTAACAGTAGTAGTGTTAGCAGTGACATTAGTAACAGTAGGAGTACTGGTAGTAGTAGTAGTAATAACAGTAGTATTAGTGGTAGTAACAGTAGTGTTACTAATAATAATGGTAGTAGTAACAGTAATAATAGTAGTAGTAGTACCAGTAATGTTAGTCATGATAATTGTAGTAGTAGTGGTAACAGTATTATCACTAATAATGATGGTAGTAACAGTAGTAGTAATAGTAGTAGCGTTAGTAGTAGTAGTGGAATTAGTAACAGTAGTAGTAGGAGTAGTAGTAGTGGTAGTAGTATTACTAATAATAATAGTGGTAGTAACAGTAGTAGTGTTAGCAGTGACATTAGTAACAGTAGTAGTAGTAGTAGTAGTACTAACAGTAGTATTAGTGGTAGTAACAGTAGTAGTAGTACCAGTAGTGTTACTCATGATAATAGTAGTGGTAACAGTATTATCACTAATAATGATGGTAGTAACAGTAGTAGTAGTAGTAGTAGAAGTGATAGTAACAGTAGTAGCATTAGTAGTAGTAGTGGCATTAGTAACGGTAGTAGTAGGAGTAGTGGTAGTAGTATTACTAATAATAATAGTGGTAGTAACAGTAGTAGTAGTGGCATTAGTAACAGTAGTAGTAGGAAGTAGTAAGAGTGGTAGTAGTATTACTACTAATAATAGTAGTAGTAACAATAGTAGTAGTAGTATTAACAGTAGCAGCAGCAGTAGTGGTAGTAGTAGTGGTAACAGTAGTATTACCAATACACCAGTATTACCAATGGTCGTAGTAGTAGTAGCAGTAGTAGTACTAACAAAAGCAGTACTAGTAGTAGTAGTAGTAGTAGTATTAACAGCAGCTGCACTAGTAGCAGTAGCAACAAAAGTAGTAGTAGTAGTAGTAGTATCAGTAATAGCAGTAGTATTAGTAGTGGTAGTAACACATCATGTGATTGTTTAATCACATTTTTTATTGGCTACCAGCTGCTATGTTGAAGATTTCCCTGTTTCTGTCTGAAAGCTATTAGGCAGCTAGCTACACTCTGAGCTCAGGGATATGGAGGTGACAGTCGATGGAGTCTACTTCCTATTATTATTGTTAATATGGCAACTTAAATCATTAAACAAATCTGAATGTCACCGCCACTCCTACTACTGTCTAACATCCACCCAAAATAAGTGCATAATCACATTGCACTTATCAACTGTACAGATCACACAATGTCCTTATTTAATGTGTTTCTTAATCTAAGCTTAACGTCTTTTAATGCGTCATAGTTTAGTTATTGTTATGTGACTTTAGGTTTTTAATTGCAAAGCAGTGTAAGTAGATTTCAGTAATGTGTTGTACAAATAAAGAACACATACTTACTGGCTTACTGTTTTCTGGTCTCCTGGATTTGCTTTTATCCACCTACGGTACATGAATCACATTTAAACTGCTTTGCTGTAAGCAGGCTTTGGTCTTTAGAGCAACAGAACAAGTAAGAGGCACTCACAGACACGCATTATTTAAAAGAATAAAATGTATGATTCTGTAACGTGTGCTACCTTTCCCAGCAAACTACATGCAGTTGCAGAATAATAACAACACCAGGTTAAAGCTGACGCACTTTAAATCACTGTAAAATGACTTGTGTGATGAATCAGCAGCGTTTAAAGGTCGTTTAAAGCCCATACTCCATGTGTTTAAAATAAAGAAGCCAGAAAAAGCTCTGAATTAAGTATTGCATTATGCACGACGCTGGCTCTGATGAAGCTCATCGGTTACCAAGCAACCTCATCGCTAATTAAACAGCCCTTTTCGCTGTGGCACCGAGGCACTAAAACTTAACACTCAGTCCCAAGTTCTTACTTCATCAAGTGAAAATCTACTTCAATATAGACAAATGACAGCACTTCAATAAAACAGACATAATCGGCAATTTAAAAAACAGACAAATATTAAAGCGATACTTAAAGCAATGTAGAACAACACAACTATAAAATTCGAACAGTTTGGTTCATGTTTTCTTACGTGAGGTAGGGCTTACAGGATACACCTTTTAAAACATTGTGTGCTACTTACAGTACTGTGCAAAAACTTTTCAAGAACATTTTTAAAAAATTGTTTCTAAGCAAGTAATTATTCAAATAATCAAAATAATTGCAATACTGAATATTGAACAGTAAAACACCAATAAAAAATGTAAATCACATAATAATTTGCTTTTGCATTTAAAAGTGTGATGCGGTTTTCTAAGGAAATCAGCTGTTTTCAGGTTTAATTTGCTACAATTCTTCTGCCTCTGCAGGTACAATCCCAATGTTTATTAACCAGAAATGTGATTGATTACTTATATTACAGTGGCCCATAATTTCAAAACACAAACAAACAAACTTACTAAAAACACAACAGAAAAACCAAAAACACCAGAACAAAGTCTGGACAAGACCAAGACTAGCCAAGATAGAGTCAAGACTGAGTCTTAAGGGGGTCGAGATTGAGTCTTAAAACCATCAAATCGATTTACTTCAGCTAGTGTCACTTTAATACTGTTGTGTGTTTGTGTTTTTGTGCATTCTTGGTGTGTCTCTTCTATATTTTTTATACTTACATATATATATATATATATATATATATATATATATATATTTTATATCTTTATATCTGCTGCTGTAACAATGCAAATTTCCCCATTGGGGATGAATAAAGGATTATCTTATCTTATCTTATCTTAGTTCGCTTCATTTGAGCATTGCGCCAATGGTTAGGCTGTTTTCTAGAACGATTTACTTCTTGTCAATCTTTGTGCATGTGAAAAGTAAAAACAACACAAACATTATTTTTACAAACTATCAGTTGCTACCAAGACCATATTTTTAGTGAGACCAAAGCCCAAGACAGAGACAAGTCCAAAGCTCAAACCCAAGCCCAAGTCAAGTCTGAGTCAATACAGAAAAATGTCTCAAGACTGGACTTGAGTCCCACAGCACTAGCTAGAGCACACATCAGGCATGAAACACAGCTCTGGGGATGTATACAGTATGAGGAAATATGAGCCTAAGTGAATCTAATACTTTTATTTATGCTTATATTTAGTGAAGTGACTTGTGGCCAAGTATGGTGACTCATATTCGGAATTTGTGCTCTGCATTTAACCAATCCAAGTGCACACACACAGTAGTGAACACACACACACACCGTGAACACACACCCAGAGCAGTGGGCAGCCTTTTTTGCTGCGGCGCCCAGGGAGCATTTGGGGGTTCGGTGCCTTGCTCAAGGGTCTCACCTCAGTCGTGGTATTGAGGGTGGAGGAGAGCGCTGGTCATTCACTCCCCCCACCTACAATCCCTGCCGGACCTGAGACTCGAGCCCACGACCTTCAGGTTCACCTTCGGGTTACAAGTCAGACTCTCAAACCATTAGGCCACGACTGCCCCGTTAGGCCACGACTGCCTAATTTGTCAATCATATGATTATGTGAGTATACAATCACTAAAAAAACCTCCTTCCTTTAAGGAAGTTATTCAGAAGAAAGACTACTCCTTACTTGTAAGTAGCTTTGCATTAAATTGTTTTCGCTAGGATAACTAGATTACTGACTAAAAAGTGCAATCAGCAGTGAGCATGTGGTGTTAAATAAGGACTTACCATTTCCTTATGGGTTTTTGTTGTTGTTGTTGTTGTTGTGTTTTCTGATTTTTGCCTAGTTAATGCATTTGTCTACTTATAGGCCACCGTATTAATCTGGTCCATTACTTGAATGTTAAAATACACATTTCTATGTAACACTGAATTGAAATCTATCTGCAGTACGTACAAAATAGGCATGTAAGACAAAACATGTACAATGCCTAAGACTTTTCCACAGGACTATATACAGTACATGTCTGTCTAAGCTTTTAATCCTCCTCTGGCAAGAAAATAAACAGAGCTGTTAAGACTAGCATCTCAATGGCAGTAATTAAGACTCTCAGCAAGCTGTTCACACAGCTCTGTCACAAGGTCAGGGCTTTTTGAAGCCTGTTGATTTAATGAATATGAGCTAACCCTGGAGAAGCGTGGCACTGAATACTAATGATTTTTGCTCTCTTTATAGATATACATCAAGGACAAGAATGCGTTCCTGGAAGCTGGCTTTAAATGACATACACCGTGTATTAATTATAGGGGTACCAATAATTAAGGTTTTAGAGAACAAAATGCACTTTTGTTGAAATAAATCTTTTCATCTTTCCAGTGTGTTTAAACTCATTGCACATGTTATTCATTTTGTATATTAATTTTTGCTCATTTTAATGAATAATAATAGTGCAATAATAATAATTTTCTTGTCGACTGCAGAGATACTAATGTTCCTATGAGACTGCACAGCGGGGTATGGGGGGAAAAATCCAGAGGAGTTTAGAGAGGAAAGCAAATATTTAACCAGAGCCCACATGTCTCTTCAGTGCCATTTCCCTCCTTCAGGCTGAGCTCAGTGATTCATCAACACAGCCAATCAAGGACATACGAATCATTTAACACAATCATATAAGAAATGGTACTGTGTAAGCGAGTGTTCACACGTTTTTTGTCTTTTTTTTTTTTTACCCCTCAAACAGCGCCTACAGTATACACAATGATGGGAAGTTAGATTCAATTTACCGAGTCGATTCAGTGAACTGAACATCCAAAACATCCAACTGAATCAATTTTGTTCATCCAAATTTTTCCAACATAAATTTGAACCTGTGCACAGTTTGTACCTGCTATCAAGCGATCTATGTGTGTGTGGCTAAATAACACCCAGTACTAAAAGCTTTATCATTTTTGATGTGAATCTTTATCAACGGCAATGGGCTTACCCACTTTGATTCATGTTTATGAATTTAAAATGCTAGTTTTGTGATAAACAGTGAAAAACAGTCACAGTGTGTGAAACGCAATTACGTAACGACATAAAATGTAAGCTACACAAAATGAATCATTTACAACAGCCAGGATAAACGACTATCATGACAACATTTACCTTTTAAATCGTACATTTCTGGCTATAAATAAAACAATGCTAAAAAAATATATTCTCTTAACACTTTTGACTAGCACCACTGACTCTGAATAGATTAAACATACAGTTTTGTGCAGAGTCTCAGGCACATGCAAAGAAATGCTGTAGAGCAAAGACGCCTTCGAAAAAAATGAAACTAAATGTTTCTACATTTAAAAAAATGCTATAAAGAGCAGTAAACGGTAATAAATGAAACAAAGTCAATATTTGGTGTGATGATCCTTCGCTTTTTTTAAAAAAAAAATAAACAGTATCTCAGGTGCAGTGTGTGCAGTTTTATAAGGAAATGAGCTGTAAGTGTTACTGAGCATCTTGCAGAAGCAGCCGCAGTTCTTCTGGAGACTTTGACTGTCGACTCGCTTCTTATTTCTGCAGCGAAACCCAGCAGCCTTCATTCTGTTTTTTTATCTGAAAAGTGTCTCTTATGTCATCTGCTGCTTTCTTTACTGACATACAAACATTTTTCCTTAACATTTATTAATTTTGTGCTGGAAAACTAATGTTTGGAATCTAAAATGTTTTTGTACTGAATCAATAATGTGGAAGTCAGAAAATAAAAATCTGTAACAAAGTTTGTACTAAAAAAAAAAAAGGGTGCCAAGACTTTTGCACAGTACGGTCTATGTTTTAAATTGTATGTGTGGAGAATAAATGTGTACTTCTCTGTCTTTAAACATTCTCGGCATCAAGTCATTAAACCGAGCCATGTCGTCAGTCCGCTAATCAAACCAGAGAGGGGAAATAAAATAAAAATAAAAAAATCTATAAATGTCTGTGTGCTGCCACGAAAACAAAAAAAAAAACACATCAGCGTCTCATTATAGCAAGAAACGATGATGCAAAAGTTATTTCTGTACAACATTACCCAGCATAGCAAGGACTAAATAAGAAAGCACTGGTTTTTTATTTCTACACAGAGCTGGGCAAAGCTGAATACCTTCAATAATTCACCATTTCCATCACTGTGATTCCTCTCCCTCCTCTACTCTGCATACATGATTCACAGAGAGGAATTTTGGGCTGTAAAAAACAACAACAACAACAACAACCACAACAACAACCATAACATCTGCTATCTTATCTCCCCGCTCCAGAAAAGTCAGCTCACATCTGCGTCTACTGATATGACAAGGGTAAGGCATGAGATTTGGACTGGCTGGGGTCTGGCTCTGCACCTGTGTCCTCGCAGAAAACAAAGCGTCGTTTACACAAGACTACTAGCAAGCTGTGCACATGACTTATCCAGAGAACACACCAGATTATTGATTTCAGAGAGGGTTAATGACAAGCCAGGGGCAGATAGAGCACAGGCAATGATGGTGAAGGAAGGAGGGGGGGACTGAGGGGGTCACTGAAAGCCAGAACTCCTCCTTTTTTTCTTTTCTTTTGCGTGATGTAGCGATAACAGTGAAGAATTAAGACCACTGCAGTATTAGATAGCAAGTAGTATAAAATGGGACTATTTTGTTTCATTAATAATCAAGAATTTCTGCAGTACATTTTCCTCAACAGACTAATTCCAGTTTACGCAATGGAGAGTCTAAAAAAAAAATAAATAAATGCAGTATGGAGAACCACAAGGTTCTGTGTCAAGCCTCCTATTTTTCTACACTTTATATCTGCACTCACTTTAATAGGAACACCTGTACACCATCTCACCTCTTTCATGCAATTATCCGGTATATACACATATACAGGTTAAGAGCTTCAGTTCATATGAAACAACAGAACAGGAAAAGAAAGTCATCTCAGTGACTCACGGCACGGTTGTTGGTGCCAGACAGGCAGGTTTGAGTATTTCAGAAACCGCTGAAAAACTTCGCCCGATCTTTTTCCGGTCTTCATCTGTCCAGTTTCGGTGCCCATGATAGCCTCAGATTACTCTTCTTGGCTGACAGGATTGGAACCCGATGCCGTCTTCTGTTGTTGTAGCCTATCCCCCTAGACAGTCAACATTTTTCACGTTTTGAGATGCTTTTCTGCTCACCACGGCTGTACGTGGTGGTTATTTGAGTTACCGTAGCCTTCTTGTCAGCTTGAATCTGTCTAGCTATTCTACTCTGAGCGCTCTCTTCGACAAGGGATTTCTGCCCAAGGCATTTTTTGTTTGTCGCACCATTCTGTGTAAACTCTAGAGACTGTTGTGTGTGAAAATCAGCAGATCAGCAATTTCTGAAATACTCAAACCAGCCCATCTGGCACCACCAACCATGCCATGCAAACCTTGATGAAAGCTTGATGTTACAGTTAGGAATCTTGGTGTAGCTTTTGATTCTAGTTCATCATTTCTCATCAATTATAATAGACATAACATCTATAAAACTGCATTTTATAAGTTGAGAAGCATAGCCAGAATAAGACAGATGCTAACCCTACATGATGCTGAAAAACTGGTACATGGTTTAATCACCTCTAGACTGCAGCAGTTGTATTCAAGCTACATTAGATGCTTATTAAGTTTGATTTATTATAAGCATTATTTATTGTGGTGCCTTACTGCTAACTAATTCAGTTATTGCGATTAAAGGTATAGTCTGCAGGTAAGGCTAGCACACCCACTCTCCACATTTTTACCCCAAAGCCATGGCGCTAAAACAGCTTTTATGCTAGAAAACCTGAATGCTAATGCAAGAGGCAGAGTTTTATAAAGCACCACTTTGTCCTGATTGGTTGGACGTCAGTGGTTCACGTTGTTTGTTTTTTCATGAGTTTACAGAGTCTGAGGTGTAAGAGACCAGGGTTTCATCTCTGAGTAGGTTTTATTGACAACTGTGAGGTGCTAAATATTACAAAACGTGTTCTGACTTAACAACTGCTGACCCTGACTTTAATCCCATTTAAATGTGAATTCCATGTGTCTTATGAGAAATTGCACATCCAGACTTTTGTCTTTAATGCAATGCAACCATTTTCAGGTCGTTTTTATTTCCATATACAGTGAGTCTATTTCTATACAATTCATTAGAAATTCTCTCATCTCTGTAAAAGAGCAACTCGTTCCCTTAACAGTTTTCTGGAGCCTGAGATTAGCTAACGTCTAGCTACATACAAGTCAGTCAAAGGATTCCTCTCCTGCTGGTAAAGAATGGCATTTTGTTTAAAAAGTTGAGTTTTTATATTACTTTACAGTTTGTATAGATTTGGTCGTGGTGCTTGACGAGGGTCTCAGGGGTCCACAGTGGGGAAGGTGCTGACCTTGTTGTTCCTGCTGATGCGCCGCTCGGGTCGCGCTCTGGACTGTTTGGTCTGGATCAGCTCCTCTGGAGTGTTACCCAGCGGAGGCAGCAGTCTTTTCTTGCTGTTTCTGGTTTCAGGAAGCCACTGAGGGGGCAGCTCGAATGGACCGAACCCGAACTGGGAGGCATCTTCAGGGTCAGTTGGTGTGGCAGGAGCCACCTGTGAGGATGAGTATGCACAGTATTGAACAGGGGAATGTTTTGGCACAGTTAAACCCTCTTCCTTTGCTCCTTCTCCCGCCGCTCCTACTGAGGCTGCAGCCCCTTGTTCAGGTCTGGGCTGGAAATTGGCTACTGCCGCGATTTCGTTCACCTCTTCTTCATCCTCCTCTTCGTTTGGCCTGAAGATCTGGCGTTGGCCAATGTTGAACATTTCAAGCAGCTGGCTGCCTGAGCGGGCGAGCGCTTCACCACCCAGCGCTCCAGCCTCGGGTGCTGTTCCAACGCCAATTGAGTTGTTCCTCCGGCTGTAGCGACGCTGAATGTGTGCCAGTGTGTCGAGCAGGCGGCGCCTTGCTGACCGGTTCACCATCACTAAAAACAGCGGGTTGGTGAGTAGAGACACTTTAGGCAGCCAGATGGCAGTTAGATGCAGCCACTGCGAGGCCTGGCCAGTGATGGGAAGTGCCCGGTATGCCAACAGCACAATGTACGGCGAGCTACAGAGCACAAAGACCAGGACGATTGCAAGCAATGAGGCGTGAAGCTCAGCCTCACGCTGAGACACATACGGGATGGAGACGCTGCTTTGCGGCGTCCGCAGTGCTGCGATGATCACCTTCTTCTTCTGACTGGTGCTCAGCGCCCGCCGGATCAGTGCCATGGTTACAAACACAGCCACTATGGGTAAGATCACAGTGGTCACGTTGTAGAGCACCATGTAAACAAGGTGACCTAAAGAGTAACCTTCAGAGCAGGTGGAAGTGGCGTAGACGTTGGTGATGTTACTGACAGCGAATACAGGAATGCTGGCCACGAGAGCATGAACCCATACGTATATGATCAAGTCTCTGGATTTAGCGTCTGATATTTTTCTCTCTAGTGGATACAGCACAGAATAGTACCTACAAGGAAAGGAAAATAGGAGGTTTCAGAAAACCTATGTTACTGTTTTAAAGCCCGTAACAACATGAAGGCACAGAAACACCTAAACTTTTACCCTCATTAAGAAATTTATATTCAATAAAAATAGAAATTGGAAATTCCCCCAAATTTCAACTCCTTTCCCCTGGTAAGCTGTGCAGCATGGTCTATGTTTGCATACTGAAACCTGATTGGCTCTTATATCTTATGATGCATTAACACTCTTCTGTTCAACAAAAGTGATTTTCCAATAAGGTTTTTTTTTTCATCTCCTGCTGTTTCTTAGGAGTTTTATGTTTGGACCAAATTTGTCAAATATCTCTCAGCACTTATTTATAAAAGAATTTCAGTTTGTGATGAGATAAACAAATGTATTTACTTTATCAACCTTATGGTGTCCGATTTGTACATGATTAGAATTTGAGATACAGGACCTGTTTTATTAGCTACCAATCTCCCAAATTTAGCTTTTTTGTGGTTGTTCTAGCAACATTATATTTGGACAGGTTCATCTGCTGTTCATTAATTCACTGAGAAAAGGATGATGTAATTCGAAAGACAGTGGCACTGAAATCCTACTTGACAGTGTAGTAGCCGTTAGCTTGCTGGCTGTCACATCCGATTCCAAATCCAACGGCCATTCAGGAGCCACCGCAATTCCATACCCAAATCTATCCAAGACGTTCTATCAATCCTGTTTCTCGTTTAATCTTTAATCACTCTCCTCCATTCCTTGTGAGGTTTTGGCATTGATCCCATGTGCAGTTCTGAACATTTTCTAAGCACAAAAATTATGTAAAGTCTTGATATAAGTATTCAAAATTCTCTAAAATGGATTTGAGTAATTAGGAAAAGTATTTATTATTTAAGCTACTACAGTAACCAGGAACTATATTTGATGTAGAACGGAAGTCGGTAAGCCGAACTTTACCCAAACGGGCAAGTTACAGTTGTTTTCTTTTTCTTTCTTCTTTTTTTTTTGACTTTTGTGTCTGCCCTTGATTTTGAGTAAATTAAGCTTGCTCTTACATTCACCTGTCTTCGCTTCATGACTTTGGCCAACTAGCTAACATTAACGACAGTGATATTAGGCTATTTACGTTCGTATGATGACTTGAGGGTGTTTCCTAATTACAGTTTTGTATATTTTTTAAAATCCTGGTATTTTTATGAGGGTAAAAGTGTAGAGATGTGGCTAGGTAATTCTATTCTGGATAACTGGTCATTAAAAATATATTAAAGAATTTATTGTTACATTCACATGTAAGACTGTTGTATAAAAAATAAATAAATAAATAAAATCTTTTCGGCTTCTACTGGTAGGAAAAAAATCACTCCCTCCAGAATCCAGAATTATAAATTATTCAGTTAATGAAAAGAGGGCTATGGTGAGGTATGTTGCTATGGCAGCGGAATCCCGAGCCTGAAGCCGAGCAGGAGACGAGCGTGAGAGCGATCTCACCTGTCCAGAGCAATGGCAGCAAAGCTGAGCACAGTGACCGAGCAGAAGAGCCTGTGCAGGAACTTGATGGTTCGACAGAGCATTGGCGTGTGGATCCAGAGGCAGCAGCGAGGGCTGGCGTTCAGGAGCACGTCGAACGGCACGCACACCAGGCTGGCGCAGATACCCGAGCAGGCCAGATTCTTAATGAAGCGTCCAGTGACTGTCTTGAAGACGTTGGTGCAGCAGGTGCACCACAGCACGGCGGCATTGCCTGGGAGCAAAAACAGAGAGGGAGAGGTGGAATAAACAACGAGACATGGACAGAACTGTCCCTGATATACTGATATACTATTTCTGTCTTCAAGTGCTTTGGATTAGACCCTGCTCTCCTTCTCGGGTGGTTCTTTAGGCAGGACTCACACTCGGGTCCGACAGCGTCTGAGCGATGTAGTCTCGATCCGCTTCTAAGTGTTATGGAGAAAATCGAGATTTTCTAACTGCTCTATGAACGAACGTAGCAGTTCAAATCTGAGAAAGAACAGATTGCAATAAGAAAATGAGGAAATGAAAATGAAGACCTCAAGGAGCTGTGTATTTTTGGAAGTTCAGAGGGCTACTTCCCTGTTTGGTAATTTGACCCAGATGGTCAGGAGCAAAGGGTCATTAAAGTGCTGTGGTATGCAGGATTTATGACCATGAGAACCCTCAGTGAGAAAGAGATTCGACTCTGAATCGACTCGACCGCAGGAAGTGACCTAAGCATGTGTTGCAGCATCTTTCTGTAGATGCGAGCTGATAAACTGAGTCAAAGCACAAAGCTGTAGCGCCTCAGAAATGCTACATGTCCTGTAGATTTCTACTAATGAACAAAAACCAAAAAAAATTTAAAAAAAAAAACAAGTGCTGGATTAGTACTTGCCTACCTGTAACTCGACTCTGTTCCATGTACATCGAAATGTACTGCAGTGTTTTTTGTTTTTTCATATTTGGTTTCATTAATAGTTGATTTCTGTTTGACTTTGTGTGGTGAAACAAGTACAAACAATAAAAAATGAGGCTTTTTAAAATAATTTTATTTAAAGAATGTTCATTTTATGTTTCATTGTTCATTTAAGAAGAAAAACACTATCATTGCTAGCACACATTGTAAAACATTTCAAGTAGCTTAAACCTAGAAATGAAAGTTCACCTGCTGCGTTGAAAAAGGAAGTTTAAGTTTAATTTTTGAAAATTTATAAATCCAGAAATCCAAAACTTGTCCTGACAATTGGAGTTAAAGCGAAGAAATAGGTTCACGTAACTTATTGGGGCTATCATGTTTTAGTGAAATAGGACAAAAAAAAGTCAGCAATCTCAAACATAAGTGATAATGTTGCCTCAGGTTTCGCTTTTAAACATTTTTATTTTCCACCAAGGTTCAATAGCATATTCATGAGAAATCCCAGAATGCAATGCAGCTTTAGGATGCTAGTCTAGTGTAAAAGTTGAAGCTCTGGAAGTTTGAACTGTTTGAGCAGAGTGCGCAGGTGAGGAAGTGAGAGAGCTAGGCTGACTAAAGGATTAAAGCGCCGCTGCATCACTCCCTTTAGATAGAGAAGAAGTGAGGGCGAAATCCCATTAGCACGACTATTAGCAGGGAGTTGAATGGCATTGTGGGTAATGTAGGACGCAAGGTGAAAACAGAGCGAGTACAGAAGTTTAAACGTCACTCTTGTTAATTATAAATATTAATATGCGAATCTTTCAGGTTAGACCAAAAGTCCAGGAAGATAGAAACGACCTGTTTGTGTTCAATGACTGATAATAATGTTTATGTCCTAGCATTCACACACTGATGTCATCAGATCAGTCTGCCTTCTAACTATGTGTTATTACTGACGTCTCTGAAGTACTATAATACACACAATCCGCTTGCACTCTTTTTTTTTCTTCTTCAGTAATGCTCCTGTCCTTTCATCTCTCCCCATTACCGTCCACTTGTAATTGCAGAGATGCTGTAGTGCTATTACATGTCACACTGACATCGCCTGACATTTTCTCCTCTTTCTCTCCGAGGAGGCCACCTGAAAACACTAAGACCATTATCTTTCCCTCTGCCCCTTTTTGTCTTAGTTCAGCCGCAGACAAAATACGACATTATCACATTTTCTGCTATTTTCTCTTGTCGGAATTGAATCACGAAGCCTGTCTGAGTACGAGAAAAGCACTATATAAATAAAATAATACTTACATAATATAATTATTTATAATGAGTGTTGCATTTTCTATGGCACACTAACTCCTGTCTGGAATGACAGAGCAGAAAAGTCAGAGCAAAAGATGACTCACACCGCAAAAAGCCCCAGGCTACGAAATCTTTGTGCAGTTTCATGTGTGTGTGTGTGTGTGTGTGTTTTAAAAAACATACTTGTGTAGAAAGACTTCTGAGAAATGTATTTGAGTATTTGAGAAACATGAGCGCGGATAAAATACGATCAGTTTGGGTTCTTTTCTGCACCCAGACTGCACGTGATAAGACTAATAAAAAAAAATATTACAGCAATATTAAATCATCTATGTGGAGATGACTGATCATAAACACTAAGACTGGAGAGTGAAAAGAGAATCATTTATAACTTATTTGAACATTAATAAACAAAGTGAGGGGAAAATACAGAAAATGTTCCTGGAGTAAAGTCTCAGAAGAAGCACGTCTTAGCCTTCAGCCTTCATATGATATGAGGGGAGAGCTGCGTAGTGGGTGGGATTTGGAACGAATTGGAAAAAAACTGGAGCTTTAGGGGGTTTTACTGATAAAAGTTTCCAAAAAAAAACCCAAAACTGACAGATAGTACAACTGACCCCACTCTCCCCTAAATAAATCTTTCAGTCTTATACTCTTCTTTATAAAGAACTTTATTTCGTCTTCACTTTCTATTTTAATTCTTCATTATAGGTTATGTCAGCATGGATTAATAATATACTGTATAAACACATTTCCTATAATAATAATAATAATAATAATAATAATAATAATAGAAAAGCCTTCAAGTGCAAGACATCTGGTTTCGTGTTTGACCCAAACACAGTCACGATTATGTGCAGGAGTGATGCTGAGGAAGAACAAGCAGAAAAACACGTGTTTGGTAAAAGCCCACGATGAATTCAGTAATAAAAGCAGGAGACAAATACTTCACATGGGGGGAAAAAAAAAGCCTAACTTGGCTTAATGCGCCAAATCATTGACAAAGCAACAGCAAATCCCTCTCACACTCATCTCGTCATAAACATTATCCACTGCACAAAGGACCAAACAGTAATCGAAAAACAACACGATCATTTTAAGCTCTATTTTCGGCTCTATAGACACCCATTATTAGGAAACAGCTTAACATGGATTAATGTGTTAAAACACAGACCCGGAAACACCACACTTCTCCCACACATTATTAATCATAGCTACTGTTTACTCTCCAAACAATATCACAATCGACTTCCTTTCACGTGCAGAGATTAACGTTTAAGATTATAAACTAAAGACACCAAATTATTCTCCCACACTTTATCATAATTACTGTATACTCTCAAAAGAATAATCCCTTAAGTTCAGTATAAAGCACAGAGTTTCATGTAAAGCTCGTCTCACATTGAAAAAAAGACACATTAAAAAAGTTGTGTTGACTTTTTGCATATTTTGTTGATAATTTTCTTTCTGATCAACTGAAAGAAATGTGTTACAACAAGATATAAAAAGTCAAAATGTTGAAGAGTTTTGAAGAGTTTTGAAACATTTGTGTCAACTTGTAAGGTGCTTTTTTTTTAGTTTTTCTCAAATGAAAAAAAAAAGAAAAAAAAAACATATAAAAAGTAATTTTTCAGTTGAGAAAAATTTTAAAAATTGTATCTACTTGTTGCAGGTAGTTTTGCCCAACTGAAAAAATGTTAGAACGTATAAAAAGTATTGTTTCTTCAGTTGAAAAAACTAAGAAAAATACCAACAGCTTGATACAATTTTTTCTTTTTTCAATGCATTTCAAACTCGGTATTTTAGAAATTTGATGTTTCTATTAATATTTTAGTTGAGAAAAGCAAAAACATTTGTGTGAACTTGTACCAGGTATTTTTTAGTTTGCTCAACTGACAAAAATGTGTTACAACATAAAAAGTATTTTTTTTCAGTTAAGAAAATTGTGCAAAAAATTTTGTGAAAATCTAAAAAAAAAAAAGTGTCAAAACATTGTGTGTTTCGCTAAACTGAATTTTTTTTTTTTTTTTTTTTTACAAAATATAAAAAAGTATTTTTTCAGGAAATTTTCAGTGTTGCTCAAATGAAAAAAAATGTTACAACATATTAAAAAATTGTATTTTAGGTGAGAAAAACAAAAAAAATTACCAACAACTTGACACAATTTTTTTTCTGATCCAAGGTTCTTTTTTTCACTGTATATCAAACTTGGTATTTTAAAAAATTCTAGCTGACTGTCTTAACACATTAAGTCATGTTAAAAATGATGAAATGAAAATGATTGTGTACTGTTTTGGATTACTGTTTTGAAGTGGTGGAAAGTAAAAGCATTGCTTCTGTAGTAATAATTCAGTAAGTAGAAGTAAGCAGTAGTCAAGAGAATGACTCAAGTAAGAGCAAATGAGTCGTCTGGTGAAAAACTGCTTACGTAAATTTACTTCAAAAATGACCTTTCGGTATATAAAGAAAGGTAACGTTATAGCTGGCTAGCTAACTTAGCCAAATACTGTCGGGATTTCAGTAGCTTGCTAGGTTCATTAGCTAGCTAGCTATATCATATTAATTCTTACATATTATATTTCTAGCTACATCATTAGCTAAGTAGAAGTAAGCAGTAGTCAAGAGAATGACTCAAGTAAGAGCAAATGAGTCGTCTGGTGAAAAACTGCTTACGTAATTTACTTTAAAAATGACCTTTCAGTATATAAAGAAAGGTAACGTTATAGCTAGCTAACTTAGCCAGATATTGTCGGGATTTCAGTAGCTTGTTAAGTTCAATAGCTAGCTAGCTATATCATATTAATTCTTATATATTATGTTTCTAGCTACATCATTAGCTATCTAGCAAAGATGCCTGTCACACATTATCCTGAGCGGATTATCCTATAGGCCGCAGCAGCACTCTCTACTGAACATCACAGCTTTCCTACTGTAAAACATCAAACGTTCTAGCTAGCTACTCTAGCTCACTGAGCTAGCGAACGGCACATCATTTGCACATCATCACTCTGTTTCCTTTGAAGCTTTTCAATATGAAGATAGCTGATAAGTTGGGTCAGGGATGCTCATCTGCCTCCGCTGTCTCAGACATTGCTGCTGAGCATTTAGCGTCTGAAGTGCAGACTTTTGCAAGACTTTATTTTGATTAAGTCTCAAAATTGAATATTTAAATTTTGCACATAATGTCACAACGTGCTAAAGTTCTGTACCGAGTGTACGTGTACTTCGTTAGTAGTTCGTCCTTTTTTCACGTTAAAATGTTCATGCGAACAGGGAACCATGTCAACAATTTGCCAATTCATCAAGGTTCAGCATGCAAGCTTATTCCTAAACCTGTATGAATTATAATTGTTGTGTCATGGAGGGCAGATTAGGGTAACAGGTGTGACCTCTGTATCGCGTATATAAAATCGACTCGTTGTTATTGTTATTGTCAGAACGGCCGTTTTTACGCCACTGCTTGGAAACCAGAATCAATATGACAGAGAAGTGACTGAGCAAACATTCATCATAACAGCACTGAGCAATCATATCATCCTTAAATAATGATTATTTATACTCAGCTGTCTGAACGGGGAAATCGCAAGACGCAAGATTCATTGTGATTCGATTCAGCGAGCTGATTTATTTTTATTCTGCGTTATGATTTTGCAGCGTGTACACTGCATGTATGCTCAATGGAGAACAGTAAGCTGAAGTTATTTCCATTACAGCTCTTTGGATACTATTAAAGATTTCGTAATATGTATGTATTCAAAGGCCAAAAGTGCACATTGGAATGTTTAAGATCTATCAAAAAAAAATTCTTAGCTAAAAAAGAAAATCTAGATTTCATATATCGATGTAGCTAAAGCAGGTGTTCTCAAATGGACATTATATATTTTCTGCGAGCCCAAGCCTTGGCATTTTGCTTTCTCCTTGTTATTTATCATCTCACTTGTAAATCCATAATCAATAATGTTTCTGCAATGTTTCAGCATATTTTCATGTTTGTTTGTTTGTTTGTTTTTATTTCTGTCCAACTGAAGCAGAGATGGATGGAGAAATATGTCCTTTTTTTATTGCTAGAGCAATATCTGTATTCATTTGTAAAATATGTCTGAGATAGATGAAAATCATGTCTGAGATAACTTAGATAGCTAGCTTAGCTAAAGTTAGAATAGATACCAGGTCTCAGGAAAATTGCCAGTCCAACTACATCTCAAAAAAAAAAACACACAAAAAGTCCTGAAACCAGCCCAAAAGTTCAGGCATTGGAAAAGGGAGACTTCTTTTTCTCAGTCTTTGCGTGGGGAAACAATATCACTGTGGTGCGCACGCATTTCTGATTTGTAGAATCTGCAATACATAATACAAATAATCCATTTTATCTCTATCAATCTTTACAATATTTCTTACAGCAGAAATTGCTCTGTACATTGTAGATACACTATCTGCACTTACACTTTCCCTTTGTTTGCAGAAACTGATTCAATTCTGATTATTAGCTTTAAAACTAGATATTGGCAGTTACGAATATTCAATAACAGAAAAAGTTTCTTTTTCCGACCTTGTGCCAAAGATATCCCGGTTTGGTGTAAAAACGCCACTCTGGCAACCCTGAACATTGACGAAGATCGAAACATTTTTGACTGTTAATGTAACGTATTGAAAACGTTGGCTGCTGATAAACAGGTCACTGAGAAAACGATGGTGCAAATAAAGACTCTGACATGGAAATCTAAAAAAATTCAAGCTAGTTTGCTAGCGATTAGCTGTTAGGACACTGGGGCCCATTTTAGGGTATTTAAATACATATCAACATTCTGTATTACACAAATTATTATTCTTCATAGATGAAGATTTTAATGATACACATTTCCATGTAAGTGTACTTTAAACTTTTAAAAAATTGTAAAACAAACAAACAAACAAATGCATTAGCTCTCATTAGCTTATCAAAATCTTAGATCCAAACAAAGCAAGGACCACATAAGGGATTAAAATTCTTTGTTCTTTTCATTTTTAACACAATTAAGCCACTGTGTGTAAAAGAGCAAAGACTCCAGAGGGCAGATTAGTGCAGGGTGGAAATGCTAATTGTGTAAATGTGGCAGTTTCAGGGAGGAACCCTGAACATACCTATTCGATTACAAAGCTCAACGCTGGAGACGGAAACGAACGTGAGAGATTAGACTGTTCACAGAGGAAAACATTCCCGTCTCTAGTGTTTACCGTTTTCATTTGCTTCCACTTGGACAGATCGAGTGCTCGTTCGACACTGAGGCTATTTCGCTGTGTTGCTAAATAAAATGAGCAACGAGTGAAAAGGAGCTTAAAGAGAGACGTAAGAGGACATAAAATCCTGCACAGCGTGTTTACAACTTTATAATCCGGCACTGATGTGAAATGCTGTTCTGACTGCGCCACATTCTCATAAATGATTTAAATAAACATGTGTTGAATAAATCAGATCTGAATGACTAAGAAATAAAAGCACCGTGTCACGCACAGAGCATGCTATTCCTTTTACACCACAGAAATTTGCCAACTATTACAATATCAAACTTTTTTTTATCCATTTATAGTTACATTTATTGTTGTGGAACGTCAGTGAAACAAGTTAGTTCCTGCTCTCACTTACGTTATAGCAGCTATAAACAGTCGTTTCCTCACCAGCCTGTCTTTTTTCTCTTAAAAGTTGACAAGACAAAAAAAAAAAGTCGCAGCTTGTCACGTTACCAAGAAACCCCAAAGAAGCGTAAACTTGAAAGTTTTAAGTTACAAAGCGCTGACACTGGAGACTCCTTCCATAACTGTGAAATAAACATCTCCTTACACAAAACTTCACCATATCAACGATTACACAGGTTTTTAATTCGCTTATATGGTATGAGCTGTTACTATAGAAACGATAAATATCAGAACGAGCGCATTGATATAAACCTGTGATTTGCAGCCGCACTACTGTCCGAGCTGCTGTTATAGAGAATTAATCAATGCCTTCTGACCAATCGGAGTGGAGAGCTAAGCAGCGCTGTGGTAATTAGAAGGAATATTGTGCGAGAGATATTAAGGCCATTCTTAATTATTCACACTTGGAGTTTTTTTAATCACAGCTGAAAGTGTTTCTCTTGGCCATCTGTTCAGCCCACGTTATTTTCAGCTTGTTACAGAAAACATGCTCATAAATCATTTTTTCTGCAATTACTCACCAATTACAGCCAAATCCCCAGCCACGAATTAACCCTCACTGTGTTCATCTGGGTTCGACTGGACGTAAATCAACACATCAAGTATCCAGTCAACGTTAAACACAGCTGAGGCAAAAATTTTTGCACCTTTACAAAATAAAGGTGTATATCTTTTTTTTTAAATCTATTTATAACGGACTTCCTGTTTCAGCTGTAACAGACTTCTGAATTTGTTATATTATGGCCTTGAAAGTATAGACAGACTGTTTTTGTTTGTTTTTTTTACAGATAGCATGATACAATATGATCAGATATGTTTTCTCTGATATCTGATCCACTTTTTTTTTTTTTTCTTTGCTGGGATCGGTCAGATATTGATACTGGGTATTGCAGTAAATCTAATTAAAGTCTATAGTATGCTGCAACAAGACAACAATCCATAAACATCAACAAAAATGTTTTATTAAAAATGTCCTGATTTACAACTAAGAGGATCCAAATGCTGCCAAACTAAAACACTTCACTTTCTGCTGTGCCTTTGACACTTAGCACTTTCTACCCGCATTTTTTTATTACTTCATTAGCACTTCTTTTGAATTATTTATGTAGGGAATAACGCATGATGGACCGTGCTGTTATATGAAAATAATGTGATATGGCTCGACGTGAAGCGGAGTGATTTTGCCAACGATTACAATGTTTCATTTATTAATGAGTGACAAGTACGGCTGCAGGTTTTTAGCTTCTTAAAAAAGGTTCGGGGTTGTGCTGGAGCCAGAGCTAATCCCAGGAACACTGTAAACAACACGAACATGCCAGTAAATTTCAGAGCACCGTGCACACACACACACACACACACACACACACACTCATTCACACCTCGTTGTTCTACCGGCATGTTTTTGTGAGGTGGGAAGAAACCGGAGAACGCTAACAACTCCAGGATCTCTGGATCCATCCTGAGCTCGGGTCACTGTCCGTGTGGAGTTCCGCATGTTCTCCCCGTATCTGTAAGGGGTTCCTCAGGGTTCTCTAGCTTTCTCCTACATCCCAAAAACATGCCAGTAGTTGGACTTTCAACTCCAAATCGTCCCCGTAGGTGTGAACGAGTGTGTGAAGGGTGCCCTGTAAATGGACTGGTGTGCCATCCAAGGTGTATTCCTGCCTCAAACCCAGTGTTCCAGGGGTAGACTCCGGATCTGCTGTGATCCTGATCAGGATAAAGCACTTACAGGAGATGAATGAATAAATTATACATGCAGTCTGCATATTAAATGGTTAAATCTGGAAGGTTTTTCCTGACTGACCCTCTACTAAAGCATTTAAAGGATTTATGTAGAACACTATACTTAACACGATGTTTTGTTTTTTTTTTATAGATAAGGGTTTCTTAAAAAGGATCTAGCGTGGAACCATTTCTGAAGAAATACTTTGTTGTAGGGTTCTACATTGAGGTCTCTTAGAAGAACAAATCCACTCTTGTAGGGTTCTACATTGAGGTCTCTTAAAAGAACAAATCCACTCTTGTAGGGTTCTACATTGAGGTCTCTTAAAAGAACAAATCCACTCTTGTAGGGTTCTACATTGAGGTCTCTTAGAAGAACACATACTCTGTTGTAGGGCTCTACATAGACGTCCCTTAGAAGAACACTGAGTCTTTTTTGTAGGGTTCTACATTGAGGTCTCTCAGAAGAACAAATACACCCTAGTAGGTTTCTACATAGAGGTCCTTTCGAAGAACGTATAGTTTGTTGTAGGGCTCTACATAGAGGTTTCTTAGAAGAACACTGGGTCTTTTTTGTAAGGTTCTACATAGAGGTCTCTTAAAAGAACAAATCCAATCTTGTAGGGTTCTACATTGAGGTCTCTCAGAAGAACAAATACACTCTTGTAGGGTTCTACATTGAGGCCCTTTTGAAGAACATATAGTTTGTTGTAGGGCTCTACATAGAGGTTTCTTAGAAGAACACTGGGTCTGTGTTGTAGGGTTCTACACTGAGGTCCCTTAGAAAAACAAATACTCTGTTGTAAGGTTCTACATAGAGGTCCCTTAGAAGAACAAATACTTTGGAATTTTTTTCCAAGTAGAACCATTTTAGGAAAAACTCCTGAAGAGCCCTGTATATGAAGACTTTGTCCAGTCAGCACAGTTTCGTTTAGTTTATTCACTGAGTGTGTACACTCTCAGAACGGTACTAAGCTGTACCTTTCCTTATCGCCGGTGTAGTACCATCAAGCGTACACCTTTTGTACCTTCGGCGTTTTATCTTTTACCTGGAAAAGTGCATGAAGGGAACCTTTAAAGTATTAAAATGATTAAAAGCTAAATAAAGATCCAATGTACCTTAAATACCCCATGAGTGATAAGGAAGGGTACTGACTAGTACCCTTTTCTCTGAGAGTGTAGTTCAGCACTGTAATCACACCTGTAACATTGCAGTAGTTCATTTCCTACCATGGGAGCTTAACTCTTTCACGCACACACTTATGTCCACACTTATGGAGAGTCAATGGGCTGTTTTTATTAAAATATAAGATGTTACTCACCTTCAAATCACTTGTAATTTAACATAAATCGTTATTCTGATTTCTGCTGCGCTTTAGACTATTTGCCTTTCTCAGTATCTCTGGTATATCTTTACAAAGGTTAATTTTTTTTTTTTACATGAAATCATAAATTACATAAACAAAAAATGTTTTTCTGTCTGACTGATGAATGCCTATGCTTTTTAAAAACTTGTTTCTATACTACTAATACTACTACTATTACTAATAATAATAATAATAATTTATTAGATTTTTTTTACCTCAGCTGTATCATGCAACATTCCTAAACTGCTGTATATGTAAAAAATATTGCACTGTTTTATTTAAAAAAATTTCATTTTTTTAATTATCATATTTTATTATCAAAATATTCATTTATTTCGTTATTGCTGTTTAAAGACACATTGGAGGATTTTTTTTCCTTTATTGTAGGTAAAAAAAATTTGTCCTTGTTTTAGACATGGGACTCCTAGACATGGAACAACCCATTTACTTTTTAATATTTATTTAAGATAAATATTAAAAATATAAAAATAGATAAATATATAAATAATAAAAATAAGTAGCTAAAGAAATTTGGATTTTTTTTTTTATGAGTTATGGATGACAGGGTCAGCATCCAGCATATTATTATATTATAAATATTAGGTGTTAATTTAAGCATTTAAAGCTTTTTTTTTTTTTTTTGCTGTTAATACTGTGATTGCAGTGATGTTCACTCACCTAACAGAGAGCCAGCGAGGATGAGGAGCTGAGCGGAGATGGCGAAGTCTCGGTACGCTCTCTCTTCCGGCTGCTCCGCGTCTCTCCACACGCTCACCGCCGAGCTGGAGTTCACTAACCCCGGGGAGAGGCTCGGGGAGCCCGGTGACCTCCCCGTCACGTTCTCGGTGAGAGGAACCCAAGCGTCTGCGTCCATGTTGCTGCTTCATGCCTGGTGAAGCGGCCAGACATCCATCAGGAACGCGGCGCTGAGGACGCAGAGAGGACGCAGAGACGCCGCCGCGGCGCGCGCTTCTGTGCGCAACGATGAAGAAAAGGTTCAGCGAGGATCACTGAAGTGCACCAAATGTCCATATTAACCCCGAGATGTCTGGAACAGCCCCATTAGCTCCCCATTCAGGACATGATCCATGAGCTCTCGAAAGCCTGCAGTGCAGAATAAGAGCAACGTTTACAGGAAAATCATTACACATACACTAATATAATAATCCCAGCCCGCGTCATTCACGCGCTATGACACGCTATAGCGCTTGAGCAGCATGCACTATGCGTGCATGCATTATTCCCAACGTGCTCAGATATGGAATTGCACAGAAAAAAAAAAAAAAAAAATCCAAAATCATACCTTAAAATCCAGGCGGATACTGAAACCCTGCTACTAGCTGAAGAGGAGAGGAGAGAGGACAGGAGGTGCTGTTTCATCCAAATGCTGAGGAGGGCTTTCTGTACAAACCCAGTGTACAGGAGGGATAGGAGAGGAGGAGCAGGGCACCACAGAGCCACTCCTCCTCCACAGCTGAGCTTCATCAGGAGCTCTCAGCATAAAGAGCTTCTCTGTTTAGAGCTACAGAGACCAGCCGTGCGAGCCTGGACTCCAGCTCAGCCATGATTATCGATTCTACTGATTATTAACTGCAGTTTATATGTGACGTGGGGAAAAAATGTCCCAGTTATAACAGTTTTGAAGTAAGGGATAGCTATAACAAGCTGACGGGGTGTGTGATGATACCAGTAGCAGCACGTCCCGAAGTGTTTTATTCCTTTTATACCACAGCAATTTTCCCAACAATTACATTTTTATTTATATAAAAAAACGAAATATACTGTACTTTTTATGTTTATAGTTACATTTAAATGTCACGTTATAACGCCGATAAACAGTCTTTCCCTCATCATCTTCTCTTTTTTCTCTCTCTTAAAGTTAATCAGACAAAAAAAAAAAAAGAAAAGAAAAGACAAGCTTGTCGTGCGTAAACTCCTCCACCCTGAGGACATCTGCTGACACTGGAGACTCCTTCCATAAATGTTACATAAATGCCTCTTCAGAAAGAAAACTAAAGAAAACTTCGCCATGAGAAGATGAAAAACCAGAAACCAGACTTCACCATATCAACGATTATATGTTTTTCTTTTTTAAAATAATACATGAGCAAAAAAAAAAAAAAATCCATCTTATATTATGTGGAGTGTCTGCCATACAAGTCCCTGTGAATGACCTGTTACCATAGAAACAGTATTAGAAGAAGGGCATTAACATAAACCTGTGATTTGCAGCTGCACTGTTGACAGAGCTGCTGTTAATGGAAAACTAATCAATACCTCCTGGCCAATCAGAATCCAGAATTCAACAGCACTTTGGTATAATTAGTAAGGGCTAATTATAAACACTGACAATCTTAAACACTGTAATAGCTGCTGCTAAAATACTGAATGACATCATGAAATGTACTCAATTGCCCTAATATTAGATCAGATTGTCTGACTTGGATTTGGAATTATTTTACAGATATCACTGTGTACGCCTACTTTCTGATTTTATTTTTTCTGAGAAGATAAAGTTGGGGTTTTTTTTAGTTGGGTTCTGTTTTAGGGCCTCTCACATTTCAGCAAAGGGAAACATTACAAACTTCAAAACAACGTGATTTGTGTTGTGTTCATTACTAATGCATACAATCATATTGCACCACAATGGCTGCGTGAGCCTATAAATCTGAATAAATCTCCGGCTATATCTATTATTATTATTATTATTATTATTATTATTATTATTGTTATTGTTGCTGTTATTATTATTATTATTATTATTATTATTATTATTATTATTATTATTATTGTTGTTGTTGGTGTTGTTATTATTATTATTATTATTATTATTATTATTATTATTAAGACAGGGATAGGTGGAGAGTGATGATTCGCTGTGGCGACCCCTGAAGGGAAAAGCCGAAAGAAGAGGAAGAAGAAGATTATTATTATTATTATTATTATTATTATTATTATTATGTCACATGTGCTTACTTGTGTTCACATATGCAGTTTCAGGGTGTAACACGTGAAAATATATGAATCGTTAGAAAAATAATCACGTGAAAAAATGCATGAAACGTGTCTAAAAACCACACGTGTGAATGTGAATCATGTGACATTTCTGTAAGGGTTTATTAACAGGGGCATTTTTAAAAAAAAAAAAAAAAAACTTTGCTAAGAGAAATCCTGGGTTCTGCCACACCCTCATTTGGGTTCCTCTGACACGTGGGAGCCAATAATTAGCCAAATCAGGAGTTCTGCATTAAAACACATTAAAACAGAGTTAACTTCAGTGCTTCCTGTCCGTGTGGTGTGGTGTATTGGTGAACAAATGAGTTATTCCACAATTACGAGAACACAATAATCAATCCTGATTTAGTCCTATGTGCGGAGCATGTCACAGGCTTTAGAAATTCCTCAGCGGTCGCCTACATTTCTCATGTGGAAACACAGCCTCGGCCCGACCCTCGTGTTCACGACAGGAAGCAGTTTGGTGAGAACTGAACATTTTCTTTTCGCAGTGTCATGTTTTCCAGAGGACAGATTCCTGGAAAAGCTATTTGAGTATGCACAATGATAATATCCAGCAAGGATATATAATCACACACACACACACACACACACACACACACACACACACACACACACAGCCTTTCCACCTTCACTGCCAAAAAAATGACATCTTAGCAAGTGAAAATATTTTGAATATGTGAAAGTTTCTCTAATATTGCTTATTATGAGTTGATTATTATTCAATAGAAATATTAATTATTCAACCTGTTTTTAGATGCTTTTCTTCATTTTAAACTTTAAATGATTTCTGATTAAACTTTCTTATTCTATTGGCTTATTTCTTTAAGTAAATGCTTAAAATAAAATAAAAAATACAGTACTGTGCACATGCAAAGAAATGCTGTAGAGCAAAGATGCCTTCAAAAATAATGAAATTAAATGTTTCTACATTTAAAAAAATACTATAAAGAGCTAGAGACTTTGACCATCACACATCACACTTATTTTTGCAGCAAAACTCAGCAGCCTTCGTTATGTTTTTTTGTCTGAAAAGTCTCTCTTATATAATTTTTTGCTGGAAAACTAATGTTCGGAAATCTAAAATGTTTTTGTACTGACTCTATAATGTAGAAGTCATAAAATAAAAAAATCTATAGCAAAGTTTGTATTAAAAAATACAAAGACCAAGACTTTTGCACAGTACTGTATAGATCTGCCAGTAGAACAAGACTATTTCAAGCTTGAAATTAGCCGAAAAAAGGGGTTTTTAATAATATAATAGGAAATACTAGAGCACACTGACTATATTCACTTGCTAAGATGTCATTTCTCGCAGAGTTTGACAGCTGTAATGGAACTGGAGGTGTGAGACGTATAGAAGACGTAGTGTAGGGATAAAAAGAGGTCATTAGCAGGTGAGAAAAGCACCGCAGCTCACATGAAAGGCATGAGGTCCATTTAAAAAAACAAGAACAAGGGCTTGAAGAAGGTCACTATGCACCGTCTCATCTATTAACTCCTAAAGCAAGGGTTTGTTGTGCATTATAAAAAGGTCCTGCTTGTTATGTGGTGTGTAAAAAAAAAAAAAAAAAAAAGGTAGCAGGGCCAAATTAAAGCAATGAGCCACTCAAGGGTGTGTGTTACGTAAGGAATAACACACAATGGACCATGCTGGACCAATAACACACACCAGCGTGGATTATTTTCGAATAACAGAGTGTGTTATTCCACTTATCAACGATTACGAATGTTTAATTTATTAATGAATGGCACATCACACTTTTGAACGGTTTATAGTTTCGTTTAATGTTGTGGGAGTTCCTGTTATCACTTGTGTTATAGCAGCTATAAACAGTCATTCCTCTAATTCACATCATTCTCTCTCTCGCTCTCTCAAAAAAAAAAAAACAGTTTGTCATTTTACCAAGAAACTGTCCTGAAGACTTTACCGTAAACTTTATAAAGCACAGTGACTGTTACAAAATGCTGGCACTGGAGACTCCTTCCATAAACGTGTCCTAATGTCCACCACATTAACAATGACACTTTTTTGTTAAATAACAAAACTTTAAAAAATCTGCTTTTTTTATTATTAGTCTTAGATTCTGAAAAGCATCTGCTGTACAAATCCCTGTGTGTGAGCGGTTACTATAGAAACAATAACATTACAATTTGTGCGCCATGCAACGTTAAGTAAGCTTTGGTTGCTAATCAACATAACAGATGAAGATTAGATGCACATTGTTCGATTATTATATACTATATTATTTTAGATTTCAGGGGTGCGTATATCACGGGTTTTACGACAGCTTGAACGTTTGAACGCGGCTCAGCCAATCAGATTTCAGGATTTTATAAATATACGCTTGTGCTTGATCAGTTGAAATGTATACTTTTTAATCAGAGCTGCATTTTCCTCACAAACCTGACTAAACATGCTACCGAATGCTAAGGATTCACAAATTGTGCAAGAATGATAACAGATATACAGTGAGAGGGGGATAATGCGTTAATCTCTAGAGACTCTTCAGAAATTTCCAATAAGTAGTGCAGATTAAGTGAAGTGACCTCTCGAAAGGACCCTCATACACTCTAGAGAGCAGACGTCAGGGATCCTGGAAGCAAATACACATAGAAATCTTGCTTTTTTTCCCCCCATATACAAATATGAACACAAAATAAATATCAAAGGCATTTTAATGATATTCATTCAGTCAACCAATCATTCTGTTCTGATGATCTTGGTTCCCATTTGCGCATTAAGACGCCATCATCCCAAAAGTAACCTACCCTTGCTGTTAAATGATTGCAATGATCTACCGCAAAACGAACGCATTTTGCAAGTGTAGGATCTGACTTCTGCGCAGCAGCAAGGTGTTCCTTACCCACCATGGAAGGAAACTCAGCTGCAAGCAGAGGGTCATGTCCAGACACCATTTCCAACGGAACAGACAACTTGCACTCTACCGACTCGGGTTGCTCAGCCATGAAAGAATTTGAAAGATCAACCACATTCGTGGCCTAATGGATAGAGAGTCGGGCTTGCAACCCAAAGGTCGTGGGTTCGAGTCTCAGGTCCGGCAGGGATTGTAGGTGGGGGGAGTGAATGACCAGCGCTCTCCCCCACCCTCAGTACCACGACTGAGGTGAGACCCTTGAGCAAGGCACCGAACCCCCAACTGCTCCCCGAGTGCGTGTTCACTACTGTGTGTGTGCACTTGGATGGGTTAAAGGCAGAGCCGAGTTAAATACAAATTCTGAGTATGGGCCACCATACTTGGCCACAAGTCACTTCATTCATAAACTTTCGTGACTGAGACCGATTGACCGCACATGCCGGGAACATCAGAGGAAATTTCTCAACAAGATCCGTCGACGTGCACTCAATTGGCTCACTTACAACATCTGGCCTGGGAAAAACATTACCACCCAGCAAGATCATTTCCCAGGATGATTGTCTAATGGAACACTAATGCACCCCATTTCAATTCCACGCACTAAAACATCTGCGCCGGTATACAAAGCATCATTTGCTCATCCTCCAAAATGAAGGACTGGGCTGATCCCGTATCTCTCAATTTGCACGCACTCAACATTAGGACTGCCAGCTAAAGACACGTAGCCTGGCCGAAGAAACGGCCCAAAAAGACGAGGTACTGGTGGCACACAAATCAGCTAAAGACACGTAGCCTGGCCGAAGAAACGGCCCAAAAAGACGAGGTACCGGTGGCACACAAATCAGGAGCAGATTGTATTAATGCTACATGCTTAGGTTTTTCAATTGTTTTTTTGTCCTTCCAAGCTCGACAATCAGAAATCAAATGGCCAGGATCAAGACGATAAAAGCAAACTCTCTCTGTATTTCTTGAAACTGTTTTAGCTCTGCCACCAATTTTATGACTATTACCACGAGTTGCATTTTGAGCTACAGACTCCGCAGATAAAATAGTTTTTGTTTGACATCCAGAATAAAAAAAAAAACATCCGATGGTTAAGCGTGAATTCGTCTGCAAGTACTGCTGCATCCGAGAGTTTTGTCACTTCTTGCACGTTTAAATGAGCCACAACACTTTCCGGCACGCATGTTTTAAAATCTTCCAATAAGACCAATTCTTGCAACTCTTCGAAAGTGGTAATTTCGCTCGCAAAACACCACTTCTCAAAGAGGGTTCCCCCCCTGGCAAATTCAACGTAAGTTTGTTTGGCTTGCTTTGAACACACTCTAAATTTCTGCCGATATGCCTCAGGCACCCGTTCATATGCTCTCAAAACGGCTGCTCTCACAGTGTCATAGTCCAACGACGCCTCAGTTGGCAAAGCCGCACACACCTCTTGTGCTTTGCCAATGAGATTACACTGAAGCAGCAAAGCCCACATATCCTTGGGCCAACTCAATTTAGTAGCGACACACTCAAAGGCAATAAAGTAAGAGTCTACCTCTGTCTCACAAAAGGGTGGTACTAACTTGACATATTTACCAACATCTACATCAGCTTTAGGTGTTAAGGAATCAGGGGAGGAACGAGGTTTAGGAACCGGCCGCTCATGTAAAGGTCGTATCTCAAGCTCACGCAGTTTAAGATCACGATCTGCTTTAATTTCAAGAGCTCTCAGACGAAGACGCTGAGTCTCATACTCTTGCTTTTTTTAATTCCAATTCAAGCTCTTTTAACCGCAGTGTGATCTGAGGATCTGAAAAAGATTCTTTCTCTCCACTACTGACTGAACTTGAAATATCAGACACAGCTTATGTACCAGTTACAGCTTCTATCCCCTAAATCGAATTCCATTTTTCCTCAACAACAATATGGAATTTCCTCACCCACTAAAGTTCAAAGCAGCCAAACAAAACTTACCCACATAAGGAAAATTAGATTCACAATCAGTCGTTACCAGAACATATATCCCGGACGAGCCCCCAATTGTTACGACTCCCCTTCGTAATTAATCTAGGGGAATGAAGGAATACGTAACAAAAAAAATGGAAGGAAAGACCACATGGGGCCTCTCATCCCAGTCCCAGCCCTAAAGAACACCACTAACCACTAAGAGATCCACTTCAAATTTAATTTATTACATAAATTAAAGAGCAGAAACAAAACAAAAATACTTCAGGAGGGGGCATAGCCGAAATAACAAACAAAACAATGTTAAATAAAGAACTATCAAAAAAAGTCAGCATTATTGAGCGTTAGATTAACAATCTAGGCAGGAGCACAGCAACAGTATACTAACTGGAACTCTAGCACAGATAGACGTTAAGTATCAGTCAGCAAGCAACAACTAGCGACACTTGTCTGGGGCTGGAGAGAAGGGCCATGTGGAGAGAGAAAGATGGCTCAAATTCTGTCCTTTCCTCCCTCCTCTCAACTGCGCTTCCTTGGTGGCTTTTATAGCTGGTTTCCTCTCTGGAGGAGCCAATGAATGAGGAGTTAGTTAGTCATCA
>CM075021.1:16557272-16582486 GCA_037576675.1 Pangasius sanitwongsei
AGAGCAGCAGCACAGAAGAGAAAAGAAAACAGAATACAAAAACTCTTAACTGACCCCAGAACAGTACCAATTACGTCCACGGGACGTAACAAATACGTGACAAGTTTTTACAGATTATGTTTGCATCAATGCATGAATCCATCTAACATATCATGTGTGAAACATCTTTTTCATCGATTATAGGTTAGGAAAAATGTACATTTTAGTATCTCACAAGAATCACTCAACCTCGTTACGTGACGATATTCACCGCAGGTCACACGTTCAACAGGAAGCTGCGTCATTCTAAGTTCCTGATGATCACAGGAAGAAGAAAAGTAAGCTCTCCCAGTTGTCGAGGGTGAGGTGGCCGAGTGGTTAAGGCGATGGACTGCTAATCCATTGTGCTCTGCACACGTGGGTTCGAATCCCATCCTCATCGAGAGCCATGTTTTTTGAGTTGCATTTTTGTATTTTGTATTCTTCACTTCTGTATCCCCCTTGACTTTATATCTTTGATTCTGTGTTTGCACCTGACATCAAGACAAATTCCTAGTACTGTAGAGTGTCCTTTACTGTACCTGGCAATAAATTGTTTCTGATTCTGATTCTGATTCTTTATTTTCAGTGATATCGACTGACGAGGTCACTGTGAAAGCGCAACCCTGTTACTCAAATTGAAAGTAAATTATTAATTACAAAATAACACTTTTAAGAAAATTATTAGAATGTCCTTAATATTCTCATGCCATTAGCATAGATCCTAGTTAACCACGTTTTATGTGTTTGCTAATTATTTGTTAAAAACTCAACCCTGGTACTTATCTTATTTAAGAGCAAAACATCAGCAAAGAAAGAAACCGTGCCACATTTTCTTAGATTCAGTGTTGAAAATGATAATGTATAAAGTTTCATTCTGAAGTGTTACGAGAGTGGAATCACGCAAATACGCAACTTATTAAGCTATCCATTGGAATATTAAGGGCACAGCTAAGCAACATTCGTTTGTCGTCTGGCAAGCTACAAAAAAAGGTCAAAGCTAGCATAATATTAGGCTAGATCTTATAAAGTATGCTAGTATTACAGAATTTTATATCATTAGCCAACAGGGCGTAGGAACTGAAGAAATCCAATGTTATGCCTCCAACTAATGAATATGCATCGAAAAATTGTGGCCATTGAGGCCAGGGAATAGTGCCCTCCTGCGATCGCTAGCTAAACTCACTTCTTCGTGCAGGTCATTACACACAGACGATCCTCGCTATTGGACAACGATGAAAGGAATTTCCCAGTGATGTTGTAGTAGGCATTCTGTTAAATATCTCCCTGGGGTGGCTAGAAGGGTGGCCATGCTTCACCTAGCCAAGCTACGCCAATGTTTCCAAGCTGCGAGTAGCTAGAGATTTATTAGAACTTAAGGAATAAATTCATTCGGATCCAGCTTGATAAATAAAGCTCATTCTTTATAAATTTATATATCAGCTCTCTGTTACATCAACAGCAATAAATCGGATCACTGCAGCCACCGTGACCTGGAGAAACGTTTTACCTTCAATTACAGCGCTCTATACTCCTGAAACAAACCACAGAGGAGCTTATAGCTGCGCTGTACCCTTTTAATTTCTATTACTAAATGCACTGCTTTATAATTGTGTTATCATTTTGTCTGCTTTGTTCATAACATTTTGACTTCTCTTTCATTTCTACTTGTCCTCAATAGCTGTATTTAGCCTGATAACCCATTAACAGTCCAGATACTTCAATTAATGCAAATTAATATAACATTATTTCTTATTACTATTGAAATGAGAAAATATGATTTGGTCCGTTTTTTCAGTATTTGTCTTGTCTTTCTGAAGCCTAAAATAGTACAACACCACGTGATAAATATTACATTAAATATTTGGAAAATATTGTCAGAAAACAGTACTATACAGTATTCCTATATGTTTATACTTAAACCACAACTCTTGATCTACAGTTCCCCCATTTCATGAGACTAAAAGTATATTTTAAAGGTTATTGTTTAATAAATAGTCAGCATTCAGCATATACACGTGACCAGATGTTGTACGTTTGGTGTTGATGGTGCGATAGAGGTATAAAGGAGCTATTTTTAGTTCCTGCTTGTGTCTGTGGCTTTCGATCTCCATTTGCCCTTCATAATTCTTCAGTCCTCCAATGGTGCCAGTGCTAGGGTCAGCTGTACATCACGGCTTATTAACTACGTACCAAACCATTAATTTTTAAACAGTAAATGTTTTATTTACGCCTCTGGTTGATTTGTGTTGGTTTACAGCCTCAGTAGGACATGCCCATAACTTGCATCGATGCTTCTCTCGTCCTTCATTTATTAAGCTACAACAAAGAACGTACAGTACATATATTACTAATAGCAAATGCATGTTAAATTATGTTCAATTATAATTTTTCTTAGTGTAACAAGGTTTATTATCCAAAGATCATCATCATAGTCCATAATGAGGGTCAAATCACATTGGGACAAACAGCAGTTTTTAGCTCAGTTTTGCATACAAAATTATTTATGTAAAACTTTACTAAGAGATTGATACACCAAGCCTGATTAGTACGTCTAAGACGGCACTTTATTTACTAGGAGATTTCATTCAAGGTCTGACTGCTGCCTTTTGAAATAACAATGCATATTCTATTAGCATTTAGCCCTTACAGACACGCTAACTACTCATCCAGAAGATCTGACCTACACCAAGCGAGCAGAAGGAGCAACTCAGAGTGTAGCCACATAGCCAACACTGTAAGTTTTTAAAAAAAAAAAAAAAAACTCGACTCTCCTCCAAGCATCAACCTGTGCGTGTGCATGAGCTCTCGGTTCTCCTCCAAAAGCGACCGCTTGACCCGCGACAGCATGGAGCCCAGACGGGTGATGGGGCATGTAGGGGACTTCCATAAAGTGCCCTGCTGTCGGATAACTCACCACGTCGTAGTTTGCTTTTCCGTGTGCTTTGAGTCTGCTTGCTCCGCAAAAAGGGTGCTGTTCCAGTTCCTGTCATCTCCTGACACTATGAACAAGAATGAACAAGAATCGGCAGCTGGCACGATCGATAGGGATGACCGTGGCATGGTCCTCCTCTGCTGTCACATCTGGCAGGGTGTTTAGGACGTTGGCGATGCCTGATGGTGTTGTAGTTATGTTCTGTTTGTTGGGAATAAGAGGTGGGATCACCATGTCTTTATAATGGAGCGGGAACAGGACGTTGGCGGTGCAGGTGTTGATGCAGACGGTGGCTGATATGTTGGGAAGGAAGGAGGCCATTGACAAAGCCAGATCTCCACTTTTTGAGATTGACATTATTCCTATTCCAGTTTTTTTCACCTGCAAAAAATATATAAATAAAACAACCTTTGGTCTACTCAGTGGGACTCATTTATCAATCTTTAATAAAAAAGTTTTCATAGGCCAAACTGAACTAAAACAGCACAACTGATTTAAGGTACATTTAGCCACACCAACAAAACTCCATAAAAGGCAAAGCTCAGAAAGAGCTGAATATAACAAAGTGACAGCTAAACGGTGAAACAGCGCCTCCTAATCACGGTGTGAGATAAATCTTCCAGTACTGCAGCTCAGCCATTGCAGCGTGTCGACAAACGCTAATACGTCCTCCTTTTAGAACGACTAGTCTTATTCGGATTTGCTTTGTTTCTTTCAAGTCGTTAAAATGAAACGACTGAGTTTCACAGCATGTTCATTAAATTGGTGTGTAACTAAGTGATTTAACCTTGGCAACGTAATCAATGAATAAATTCTCAATCACTGATTACACAATCTGTAGCCAATCAGTCGAGGTTCACATTAATGAGTCTCCTTTATACGTGAATTTACAAGTGAACTTGAACACAGGATACAAAGATTTTTTTTTCCAACTAACTGGATTTTCGATTTACGAACAAATTCTTTCATATTCTGCTTAATAAATGAGGTCCAATGTATATACTGTATGTATAATGTCTTAACTCCACCAACCTTGGGCTGCATCTGCAGAAATGTTACACCTTCCTCAAAACATCATGCCATTTTGCTTGATAATGATCAACTCTTAATTATATTTTATATTTATATTATAAATTATATTTTAAAAATTTGCATGTTGTAAAAAAAAAAGGGTTTTTTTTGGTCTTATCCACTACAAGAGAGTGAAAAAAAAAAGAGTCTGGTGAGGGAATGACTGTTTATAGCTGCTATAATGTAAATGAAAACAGGAACTAACTTGTTTTATGTATGTTGCATAGCATTAAATATAACTATAAATGGCTAAAAATGATGTTCTTTAATTAATTAAAAAAGAATGGGTGGCAAATTGTTGTGGAATACATCGGGACATCCCGTTTTAGAAAAATAGTCAATTTGAGGGTCCCTGTGTAGGACTCCCACTCGAGGACGCTAGTGTTTACTTCCCCGATTGTGTTTTCACTTCTTTTTACTGCATACAATTACAAAAGTGCACCTTTTATCCATTTATAGTTACATGTAATGTTGTAACATGTAACATCCATGAAACAAGCTACTTCCTGTTCTAACTTACATTATAGCAGCTATAAACAGTCGTTCCCTCACCAGCCTCTCTAAACTTCTCTGTCCTGAAGATGCCAGAAAACTTGATCTTACAGCTTTACCTCTGACTGTTACCAAGCGCTGAAACTGGAGACTCCTTCCACAAATGTTACTGCTGTTATAGAAAAATAATCAACACCTTCTGACCAGTCAGAATCGGGAATTCTACAGCGAGGTGGTATAAATAAATAAATATAGCTGATGGGTTTTTTGAATACAATCTAGCAAGAAATGGGATGCGTGTTCTTCTCCAGATTACGCTCCCTTTTCTAACTCCACTGAGCCTTTCCCTTCCATTTGTTCCTCTGTCCATATTCTCTTTCTCTCTTAAGACTGCCTTTTCCTGTCCGTAACTCCTTTAATGGTGTCTTGCACTCTGAAAAGGATGCTGTAGATGTGAAACATTTGCAGTGTTTTTGCTGCAAGCATGCATGGGAGTGCCCTCATTTTACCGTTATGCATGTGGCTGTTGCAAGAATGTACACTATCATATAAAAGATAAACATATTAAACATAAAATTCCAATCATTTTTTAAAAATTAATTCAGTCATTTTCTTTAAAAGCCTAAAAAAAAAACCATTGCAAGACTGCAAGACAAATGTTTTTGACTTTATAGCCTACATTTCCCTCTTTTTCCACTAGAGGGCGTAAGGCACTCATTATAATACTGAGCTGTAACATGAAGACAGGTGTCCTACATGTAAACACTGACCACACTGAACTGGCCAGACTATCAATTCCACTTCAAATCTACAGCTGTAGCGAACAAAACAAGTTTTACAAACTAACAAAGGCTTCCTAATATGAATACATGGCGATTCGTGCGAAAACATGCTGGAGTCTCTGTACAAGTCCTATTTCCAAGGGATCAGTTACGTACTATGTGTTAGAAGGTCAGCTAAAGACTACAGGTCTTACGCTACAGGGAACTAATCATGGTCAGAGTTGCCAGAACTGCTTTACATACAAAAGCAAGGAGCATCATGCCATGGGTTGTGCGAAATCAAACGTTTTTTTTTTTTGCTATCATTTTTCTGTCTTAATCATTATTATAATTAAAATGATGAATGAAGCCTGATGCAAACAAATATGAATACAGATAGAAATATAAATTAGGTCCACTGCATGCTGTTCTACATGTACACCGTCACCAATCTCTGATTCTGATCAACTTTAAAATTAAGACCCGTTTGACATGAAGGGACAGTTAATATCCAGATCTTGTGGCTCCTCTGGCCCTCCGGATCAGCCTGATTCATCCGCGGTGCTTTACTTCTACACCTATGACTCGCTTCCTGACGCTGTAGAGGATCCCACAATGACACTCGAAAGAATTTCACTTCCCCAAAACATTTTAGACTCAACTCTCATCCTTGCTTCGGTGTTTAATCTCACCTGGATGCTCCAGTTTTGTACAGAACTGCCGCTGTAATCATGAACACTGTCTCGTTGCTCGTCCCAGGACTCATTCACAATCTCAGTCAGTGTTTGACTCAGTACTGTTTGTCTTTACTCTTCTACACCAGTATACGGTAATGATTTACTAGCCGGTGTCAGCCAGATAAGAACAGTTCTCTTTTGAGTCTCAAAGTTTCTTCCTCGTGTTGGCTCAGAAAGTGTTGCCTCACCACTGTCGGCTCTGGTTTGCTCATTAGGGATCTAAATCTGTAGCGTAACTTAACTGATATGAAATAAATGCACATTTTATAACACAGACACTCACAGACATGTAGGTTGTATGCATCTAATAAAGTTTTTTTTTCTTTATTAAAACAAAACTGATAAATCCATTTGCTACACTCAATGAAAGGACAAGTCATTCCTTTTACATGGTGTTCATTAGGTGTTAATGTACAAAGATGCAACACTGCAACACATTAGGTGTTAATGCAACAATGCAACACTGTAGGTGTCATAACCATGAAATCATAATCTTTAAGTTGGCTTAATGTTTCAGAGTTCTATACAATATTTATACCACAGCATGGCTGAAATCTCCATTCTGATTGGTCAGAAGGTGTTGATTCATTTTCTGTAACAGCAGCTCTGACAGTAGAGAGGCTGCAAATCATGTTATCATTTCTATAATAATTAGTAAAATTGTGTAATCATTGACAAACTGCTGTGGTATAAGAGGAATAAAACACTTCAGGACATGCTGTTATAGACAAATAATCAACTTCAGGGTGCTGAGTTACTTCACGTCATCAAGCCCAACCCCTCAATGGATATAAAAAGTCTACACACCCCTGTTAAAATGGCAGGTTTTCATGAAGTAAAAGAATGACACTAAGATAAATCATGTCAGAACTTTTCCCACCTTTAACATAAAATTCCAAAGTATACAAATAAAGTGAAAAACAGTCTTTTTAGAAAGAAACGTTTTAGAAAAAAATAGAATTTTTTTCTTCTTCAATATCCTAGATGCATAAGTGTGCACGCCCCTAAACTAATACTTTGTTGAAGCACCTCTTGAGTTTATTACACCGCTCAAGTCATTCTAGATCTATCAGATTGTGAGGGCATCTCCTGTGTACAGGCCGCTTCAGGTCACCCCACAGATTTTTTAGCTGGATTCAGGTCTGGGCTCTGGCTCAGCCATTCAAAAACACTGATCTTCTTTTGGTTAAGCCATTTCTTTGTTGATTTGGACGTGTGCTTGGGTTCATTGTGGTGCTGAAAGGTAAAATTCCTTTTCATATTCAGCTTACTAGCAGTCACCTGAAGGTTTTGGACTAAAATAGGCTGGTATTTGCAGCTATTCATGATTCCCTCCACCTTGATAAAAGCCCCAGTTCTGGCTGAAGAAAAAGCAGCCCTAAAGCATGATGCTGCCACCACCATGCTTCACTGTGGGTATGGTGTTCTTTTGTTGATGTGCTTTTTTTTTGTGCCAAACATACCTTATGGAATTATTATAGCTTTTGGAATTGGTCTCATCAGACCATAACACATTTTTCCACGTGATTTGTGGTGATTTATTGATTAGCTTGGACGTTTTTTTGGGAGAAAAGGCTTCCATCTAGTCACCCTACCGCATACCACAGACATGAGGAGAATAGGAGAGATTGTTGTCACATGCAGAGAGTAATCAGTACTTCTCAGACATTCCTGCAGCTCCATTAATGTTGCTGTAGGTCTCTTGGCAGCCTCCCTGGTACGTTTTTGTCTTGTACTTTTATAAAATTTGGAGGGACGTCCTGTTCTTGGTGAGGTCACTGCGGTGCTCGATTTTCTCCACTTGCTGATTATAGCCTTCACGGTGTTCCAGGGTACATCTAATGTTTTGGAAATTCTTTTATACCCCTTTCCTGATTGATATCTTTTGACAAGTGAGACACTGTGCATGCTTTGTAAGCTTTTTGCATTCCATGGCTTCAGAAGTCAGATGAAACCAAGATGATGTGAAGAAAATCGTACAGAAGCAGCTGGTCTTTATTTGGGGTTAATCAGAATAATTTCACAGATGACAGATGTATGATAATTCCTTTTGAACATGAGATTGAATATGATTGGTTCATTCTGAACACAGCCACATACCCAATTATAAAAAAAAGTGTGTGCACACATATGCAACCAGGTTATTGTAACTTTTATTTTTCCCCTCTATTTTTCCCTAAAATGTTTGACTGTTTTTCACTTAATTTTTTATATGTCGCAATTTCACATTGAGGGCGGAAAAGGTTGTGACATGATTTATCTTGGTTTCATTTTTCACAAAAACCTATGAGGTGTGTGGACTTTTTAAATCCACTGTATCATATAGTGAGGACTTTTTGTTATACATTTAAAATGACATTTCAGTAAGTGTTTTCACAAGTGGGTTTTGAGAAACTCTTGAACTCTCTTCCAAGCATCAACCTGTGCGTGTGCATGAGCTCTCGGTTCTCCTCCAAAAGTGACCACTTGACTCACGGCGGCATGAAGCCCAGATGGGTGATGGGGCATGTAGGGGACTTCCATAAAGTGCCCTGCTGTCGGATAACTGACCATGTCGTAGTTTGCTTTGCCGTGTGCTTTGAGTCTGCTGCAAGCTTGCTCCGCAAAAAAGGCGCTGTTCCAGTTCCGGTCATCTCCTGACACTATGAACAAGAATCTGCAGCTGGCACGCTCGATAGGGATGACCGCGGCACGGTCCTTCTCATCTTCCATCGGGTCATTCAGGATATCTCTGATATCCAAGATGCCAGATTTGGTTACTCTTATTCTTTTGGTACTGCCGACAAAACTTGGGATCACCATGTCTTTATAATGGAGCGGGAACAGGACGTTGGCGGTGCAGGTGTTGATGCAGACGGTGGCTGATATGTTGGGAAGGAAGGAGGCCATTGACAAAGCCAGATCTCCACTTTTTGAGATTGATATTATTCCTATTCCAGTTTTTTTCACCTGCAAAAAAAAAATAAAATCTAACAGTGACAACCTGCACATAAGCTAACCACTTCAGTTTTCTGTTGAATATGTTCACCAACCTTGGGCTGCATCTGCAGAAATGTTACACCTTCCTCAAAGTACTCCAGATCGAGTTTATCCACCGTTTTGGGCATGTCCTGGTAGCCGTAGAAAGCCAGAGCAAACACCACAAAGCCTTTGTTTGCCAGTAGAGCTGCTCGCGGCTCACACACGGTGCCTCCTAACGTATACAGATCTATAATTCCAGGGAACGGACCTTCACCTGTATAAAACATCACCAGATCCATTATCATATATATTGCTAATAAACAAAAGGTCTACCTGTTTATGTAAAAGACATCTGCTTCAATTTTTCATAATCTTTTCTACCTATCTTTACCTATGGTGCTAATAATTCTGGAGCTGACTATCATTGGAAGGCTTATTTATCAGAACACGGTCCTTCGCACATTCCACATTATTTCACATGCTGGGTCAGACGCATTAAAGACAAAGAGTTTGATGTGGTTTTTGTTGTTTGATGGTTTGATGATTGTTATTAGTACATAGTTTAGTTTTAGTTACATGACTAAAATGTACAATGATAAGTGTCATTGCATCCACAAATCTTTTATGACTTACTTTTCATTGTTATGTGATTAACTGTTATTTTAAAGTCTGACTATTTGGTGTGTGTTATCACAAATAAAACTACAAAAAAAAAAAAAAGAAAAAAGCCATTAGCCAGTAGACCGGGCGCTGCCAGAGGTCGGACCCAGCAGAAAGAGCGACCTGCCAGTGGCTGCACTACTCTTATTTGCACTATTAGTGCAACAACCCAAACAGCATTGTCGACGTCTATTAATAAGGTATGAGAAACATGACATATGATCAATACTAGCCTAACAGATACTAGTTATTGTAGAGCTACCCAACAGCAGTTACAGACATTCTATTACTTCAATGATTAGTTAATATAAAGAAGTGTCAAGCGATTGATAATCAGCGCAGTTACCACTGAACTGAGGAACAAGTAGCTAGCTAAATCTGCCATAACAACTCATTTAATGTAGTCTCTATGCTAGCTAGCACAATAGTGCAATATTGTAGTATTTTAAACATTAGGAAAAAACTCCTGGAATTGATTTCCAAAACTCCCACGTGCGTGGCAGCTAGCATGGCAGGTCGCTCTAGCCGTTTGCCTAAGCCTCGCGTAGCTTTAGCATAGCAACAGCCTAGCAACTTTAAACGTTTTAACAATTTTTAGCCTTTTAAACTTTTTACATCATAACCTTTTAGCCTTTTTACATCGTAACCTTTAATCCTTTTAACAGTTAAGCATGTATAGGTTAAACATTTTAACATTTAAAAATCAATGACAACAAAACATTGTAAGATCACTTAACTCTGTTAGCATGTTTAGCAGGCTCGGTCAAGCCATGAACTTTGACCTTCTAGTTTAGTGTGTTGCGAATCCCTCCCCATACGCAGGTAAGAAGGATGAGCACGATCGGCCTCATGGTGGCGCTATAGTGCAGCATCGCTCTCCATTTTACATTTTAGCCCCCATCTCGAGAACTGTAAAGCCTAGACACAATATTCTTTTTCCCTTGATTTCTTGGCTCATTCTGAACCAAGCTGCAATTTGGACCATTTAGCTCCGCCCACTCAGACTTTTTTTGCTAATTTGCATAATATCAAAAACCTCCCTTTGGGAACTAAGCCTAGGATTTTTGTCCCATCTTCACAAAAAGTTGGTGTCAAATGGCTCAGGAGAGTTTCTCCTGCAATACTTGTCCAAAAGATGTCGAGATTTATGAACAATATGGCCGTGAAAAAAAAACAAAAAAAAAACATGACCGTGAATGTGAAGTGACATGTGGCCAAGTATGGTGACTCATACTTGGAATTTGTGCTCTGCATTTAACCCATCCAAGTGCGCACACACACACACACACACACACACACCGTGAACACACACCCGGAGCAGTGGACAGCCTTTTTTGCTGCGGCGCCCAAGGAGCAGTTGGGGGTTCGGTGCCTTGCTCAAGGGTCTCACCTCAGTCGTAGTATTGAGGGTGGAGGAGAGCGCTGGTCATTCACTCCCCCCACCTACAATCCCTGCCGGACCCGAGACTCGAGCCCACGACCTTCAGGTTCACCTTCGGGTTACAAGTCCGACTCTCTAACCATTAGGCCACGACTACCCCCATCATCATCAGCCAATCAGCTTTCAGCAGGGATCTGATAGGGTTAGGATTGAACAATCACCACGAGACTTGAATGGTAGGTCCCTCTAACGACCCACAACTAATGATATATTGGTACTCAAGCTGGGCAGTGAGTGTTGGGTATGTTGCTAGTCATGTTTATTAATGTTTATTAATTAATAAAATTAGGTAAGAATTCTGTAGTACTGAACAGGAGTTTAATTTTTAACTCTGTTCTAGATAGAAGAACCTCCCATTTTTCTCCATTGGCCAAGATCTGGTTCACAACACACTCACAGTTTCTTTATGATGATGATGATGATGATGATGATTATTATTATTATTATTATTATTATTTATTGCCTTAGGAATTACTCAGTTACTTGCACAAATGTGACCCCATATTTCTGGACTTTTGAGGCATCAGAAGCATGAGGTTAGAAGCTGGATCAGGCTCATCAGGTGCTGCAGATGGGGAAGTGGATCTCACCAGGTGGGATGAAGAGCGTCCCGCGCAACCTGCCGTCTCTTACAGGGACTCTGAGCACTCCATCAGCCATGAAGCGCCTTGCGTTGGTCTCTGCAGTGAGGATCTGGCCGTCTCTGTGAGCCTCGATGTGGATGAGCACAGGGCTGGACGCGTCTCTCTTCAGCAGCTTCTTGTGAGGGCTTTCTGGCAGCATGGACCAGAACAAGCCCATCGGCTCCACACCCGTGTACGAGCCACCCGTGGACGGCTGCCGGCTCACATCCACTTCTCCATGCGCGTCTGCCTGGTACGTAGCACTGGCCTTGAAAACAACCTCCTTATCGTCCTTGTGTTTGGCCCGAAGCTCCACATGCTGTCCAGGATTCAAACCGCTCAACTTAATCTGAACTGCTTCATCAAAGAAACAGCTGCTGCTCGGCAGGATGCGGAGCTGCACTCCAGAAGAACAAGGAGAAGGAGAAGAACATAGTTTCCGTGCATTTATCCTGAAAAGTTCTCTCACTCTCATATACAGCGCCATGTCGTGCCTTTGGGGACGGGTTGCCAGATCCCTCTATGAGAATCCCACTCCTCTCATTGCAGCCTGGTGACCTTTGGCACAGATAGGGCGGGGGTTAACTCTCTTCAGCATGCAGAAAAAAGTCTCCACATGACTCGGGGTGGTCACAGTAACTTCTCTTCATCACAGTAACCATATCATTGATGATTTTCCTATAACAGCACCACACAGTGTTTTATTCCTCACATATTTTACATCTTTATTGAATTGTTTCACTTTTATTATTAAATTGCAGTTAAAAGCAGAATAACTTGGGACATAGAAAGTCTGATTATGAGTCTCACATTGGCTAATGTCAAAAAACAACTTTTTGGGTCAAGAAGTTTGCAGAAGATCTTTATGAATTCATAAAAATGCATTAAAAAAAATTTTTTTTTTAAATATTAAAATTTATGCTCCTACATTTTGACTCCTGTTTACCTTATTATAAGGAAACACTAAGACTAAGATAATTAATACAGCCTATTTAATTAATAATTGATAATTAATAAAACAAAAAAAAAATTGATTCTCAAAGCGTGGTATGTGAAGAACAGTCAGGAGTCCCGTGATATTTTTTATTTTTTATTTTTGTTAAAGTTTGTTACTGTCGGCTCAGACCAATTCCACATTTAGTGAGACCAGTGCCCAAGACTGAGACATGTCTAAGTACGTTTATATTTACATCATTTAGCAGTTACAGAAGTGCTTAGTAGTCTCTATCAGAAACACATCCTCATGCCAGTTCACTAAGTCAGGGACTACGAGTACCATCAGTTTAAAACTCTGTTGTGGAGTACAGTATGAAAAGAAAACACAAGATAAGATAAACAGTAAATGAACAAAGTGCTAATGCACGTATGCATATATTCATGAAGAAGTAGATCTGTAGTCATCGTATGAAGACAGCCAGTGACTCGGTTGTTCAGACAGCCAGGGGAAGTTCATTCCACCACCTAGCTGCCAGAACAGAGAGTCTTGATGTCTTCGTTGTACCTTGAGGGATGGTTGGTCCAGTCGAGCCGTGCCAATGCCAATAAGTCTGAGATGAGTCCGATACAGAAAACGTCTCGAAACAGGACGTCTTGATAACAGACTGAGACCAGACTCTCATCCTACAGGCCTTTCTTTCTAACAATTACTGCTCTAAATGTCACGTTTGTGCTACGTACTATCTATGTGAAATAGCTGCGTTTTTTAAACAGCGGTTAAATTTACAGAATTTACAGGTTAAATTGAATTATTTAAAAACCTCCAGGTTCTTTTTATTCAGACTTTTTCTAAATATCTCTCATTAAAAAGAAAATGGATTGCCCATGTGTAGGAATACCATGAAAAAAGAATTAAAACATTTCTTTTAAAAGAAAGAAAGGCCTAAACTATTTAATTGTGATCACTAACATTATAGAAAATGTCATTTTTTACAAATGGGAATTGACAATTCCCATTACAACCATTAAAACCATTACAATTCCCATTATAACCATTAAAACCAATACAATTCCCATTATAACCATTAAAACCAATACATTTCCCATTATAACCATTACAACTAATACAATTCCCATTGTAACCATTAAAACCATTACAATTCCCATTACAACCATTAAAACCAATACAATTCCCATTGTAACCATTAAAACCATTACAATTCCCATTACAACCATTAAAACCACTACAATTCCCATTGTAACCATTAAAACTATTACAATTCCCATTACAACCATTAGAACCACTACAATTCCCATTACAACCATTAAAACCATTACAATTCCTATTACAACCATTAAAACCATTACAATTCCCATTGTAACCATTAAAACCATTACAATTCCCATTACAACCATTAGAACCACTACAATTCCCATTACAACCATTAAAACCATTACAATTCCCATTGTAACCATTAAAACCAATACAATTCCCTTTATAACCATTAAAACCAATACAATTCCCATTACAACCATTAAAACCACTACAATTCCCATCACAACCATTAAAACCAATACAATTCCCTTTATAACCATTAAAACCACTACAATTCCCATTATAACCATTAAAACCAATACAATTTCTATGACGATTGTTCTATTGTTTTTTTTGTTTGTTTTTTTGTTTTTTTTCAGCGGGGCAGACCGGAAGTCCGTTTCCCAAAAACGGAAGACGTTAATGGAAATGGAAGACTTTATCTATCTTCCAGGTTTTTCTTACAAGTAAAAAGAAAACAACAACAACAACAACAAACAGCACATTTAAGGAGTTAAAATCGTGCATCTGGCAACTCGCCCTGATCACCTGATTTAAAAAAACAACAAAAAAAAAAAAAACAGTCGCGCACTCGACCTTACGCAGGGACGTGCTGTGACTCCGCCCACTGTTTCCATGGAGACGGGAGGAGGGGTTGAGAGCGGGGCAGTAGGCAGGCTACAGCGCTGCTAGTCGGCATTAGCGCTCGCGCAGCTGAGTGTTCCGGGCTGCAGTGATCTCTCGGATGATTACAAAAAGAAAACAGGATTAAAACCAAAATCTTTCTTCTTCCTGCAGCTCAGTTTAACATTTCGGCTGATTTAATAAAGCTCCATGTCCCGGAAGTGAACTCTGAGAGGACGGCTTTCACTGACTGGTGAGATTTAATTCTGTATTTAATAATCTTGCGCGTGAGATAGCTAGCCGCTAATGCTAACAATTGTTATCGTTAGCCAGTGCGCTTAGCTTAGCTTAGCTTAGCTTATCTTAGCTTAGTGTATTTAGAGAATTAAAAAAAAAAAAAAAAAACCTAATATGCTGTAAAAGTGCGGTTTTTATCTGACTCCTGGGCGAAAAACAGTTTAAGGTTGTACTTGTCGTCTTTTGCTTTAACTGTCAGTTTAAAATTATTGTTTTATTTTCTTTTATTTTAGTCGCGAGCGCTTGTGTGTCTTTATCCCAGCTAGCTAGCCTTCATTAACATAAACATAAACATTAGGATTAATGTTTATTAGGCTCCCGGAGGAAACAAATGCAGCCTGCAGGATTGATTTAAAGTGTGAATGTTGTTATAAAACACAGCTGAGGTTTGTAAATAAACTCAGGAAGCTACACTCTGCACAGCGCCCAGTGTTTATTAGTTCTGCGTTTTAAAAGGAAAAGAAATAGAAACAGACCGCTTTAGGTTTGGTTTATTTGGTTGAATAAATATCACTAATAAGCTGCTTCTCTGATTTAAATGTCATAAACCATGACGCTTTACAGCTCGCAGAAGTGAACAGTGTGTGTGTGTGTGTTTACATTATGGTAAGAGCCAGAGGTCCCCACAAGGATAGGAATATCTGTCAGGTCCCCATGAGACATGTGGCATATTTATTATATTATTATATTATTATCTATATTTAATAATAATGTAATTAATGTAGATGGAATGTCTTTACAAGGATAGTCAAACAAGTGTGTGTGTGTGTGTGTGTTTTGTATCTTGGTAACGATCAAAGGTCCCCACAAGGATAGGAATATCTGTCGGGTCCTCATGAGGAAATGAAAGCTGCAGCTTTTGTTTGTTTGTCATTTTGTTTCCTGAGTTTATAGTTAAAGTTAGATTTAAATGTTACATGTTATTAATTATCTTCCTTAATAATCACCTCAGTAAGACAGATAGAGAGTGTGTGTGTGTGTGAGAGAGAGAGTGTGTGTGAGTGAGTGTTTATGCAGTGGTGTGTGTGTGTGTGAGAGAGTGTGTAGTGGTGTGAGTGAGTGTTTATGCAGTGGTGTGTGTGTGTGTGTGAGAGAGTGTGTAGTGGTGTGAGTGAGTGTTTATGCAGTGGTGTGTGTGTGTGTGTGTGTGTGTGAGAGAGTGTGTAGTGGTGTGAGTGAGTGTTTATGCAGTGGTGTGTGTGTGAGTGAGAGAGTGTGTAGTGGTGTGAGTGAGTGTTTATGCAGTGGTGTGTGTGTGTGTGTGTGAGAGAGAGTGTGTGTGTGTGTGAGAGAGAGTGTGTAGTGGTGTGAGTGAGTGTTTATGCAGTGGTGTGTGTGAGAGAGAGTGTGTGTGTGTGTGAGAGAGAGTGTGTAGTGGTGTGAGTGAGTGTTTATGCAGTGGTGAGTGTGTAGTGGTGGTGTGAGTTTTACACACTGTAGGTGATTTTGCGCTGGGTGTAAAGAGTGCAACTCTTTGTTTCAGGTGTGTGAGTGTGTGTGAGTGCGTAAGAGCGTGAGTGTGTGTAAGTGTGTGTGAGTGCGCGTGTGTGTGTGAGTGCGTATGTGTGTGTGTGTGAGTGCGCGCGTGTGTGTGAGTGCGTATGTGTGTGTGTGAGTGCGTATGTGTGTGTGTGAGTGCGCGTGTGTGTGTGAGTGAAAATCAACTCCAGTGATACGACTAAAACGTGATAAACACGAAAAACAGAATCTGAGCTTCTCTTCCTGTGACAGAACGTAACGCTGCTCCTGCACTGATTTGATAAGATTTTTTTTACTGAACGTTAAAATAATTTATTAGAATTTTTGTTGAAATCGTAGACGAGGTTTTTTTTCTGCTGCTTTGCTGGCAGTCGGTTATCAAACCATGATGCACATCAAGTCTCGTAGAAACGTCTTCAAGTATCGCGATAAGCCACTTTCATCATGTCGCACACCTCTAACTACAGGAACTACTGTTAAAAAATAAAATAAAATAAATAATAATCATAAAAAAAAAGAACGAACGAAAACACCAGCCAGATGACACATGCTAATTTATGCTAATGAATTAAAGTGCTAATTTAAATTATTTAAAAACCGGTTCACTAAAGTAAAAAAAAATCTGCTTAATAAATTCGAGTGACTTCTCCATCTCATAGAGAGTGAACTGTTTGTGAATTCTGGATTCTGATTGGTCAGAAGGTGTTGATTAGTTTTCTTTAATATATTAATATCAATTATATCAATGCACTTGTTCTAGTATGTTATCGTTTCTATAGTAACGGCTCGAGCGGATAAAAAAAAAAAAAAAGAAGCGTGTAATCGTTGATACGGCGACGTTTTCTGCGAGTAGATGTTTATTTACCGTTTATGGAAGGAGTCTCCAGTGTCAGGACAGAGGAGAACGTTAAAAATGTAACTCTAAACGGATAAAAAGTGCGACGCATCAAAAAAAATTCGCCGTGGTTCGTAAGAATTCGTAAGAAAGGAACGAAACACTTCAGGACGAGATGTTACGGGAAAATAATCAACGTCAGGGCGGGAACAGTGACCGTCGTTGATTGTTTTCCTGGAACAGCGCGTCCCGAGCGTTGTTATTCCTCACGTAACGACACAGAAAAACAAATCCGTTCTCGTTCTGTTGTTCAGGTTCTTCCTGTTTTTCCTACACGTCCTCCAAACGTCACGCGGCGTGTCGGAGCTCGAGAGCAAGTCGCGATGCCCGCTTTGACGTTCCACGGAGACGCGATCTATCTGCTTGGTGCCGCTCGTGTTTCACGTGAGGCGACTGATCGCGGCTGACACAGTGACGATCAGGTTTCACGGAGCCGAATATCCGACAGAACCGCTTTTCCCGAGATCGCGTACGGCAGCTTTAACATGCAACAGCTTGAACTTTAAGGAGCGTGACACAAATACCCGGCGTAATCGGAGCTGTCCGGAACGTCGCCGCTCTACGCTGATGCGTCTTACGCGCTTTACTTTCACTTTCTGCATCAGAAAGCCATCACTGATCTGCTCGGGTGTGTGTGTGTGTGTGTGTGTGTGTCACGGTGAACCTTAACACCTTGAAATGTGCTACAACAAAAGAGCATTTATTTATTTATTTATTTATTTTTTACAGCTAACATGAGGAACCGTCGAGGAAATATGTAAATAACACATCAATGAGAAATCCGGCGCAGTGCAAACGCTGGACTCAAGTTCCCAGAATGCAATGCAGCTAAACGTGTTAAAACAAAGACGTGACTCGGGCAGTTAGCGATGTACGAGATGACGAGCGCGACGACGCCGATGCCGGTTTCAGCGTACAAAGTCGACGCGTCGGAAGCCGATCTGTTTGATTAGCATTGTACTGAAGATGAGGGGGAAGGACTCAAGGACTAAAGCGCCGCTGCATCACGCTCTTTAGGTAGAAATGAAGCGCGGGCTGAACCCTACTAGCGCCGCTATCGATGAGTAGTCGAACGGCATTGTGGGTAGTTTAGGGAAGCAATAACCAAAATTTCATTACAGTATAAATGTTGGACGCGTTTGAAGATCACGTGTAAATTATTCTTAATGTAAGGTCGTTAAGTGATGATGCGGTCTCTGATAACGTGGGCATTGCAGCTTGTTTAGGTTTATTAATCATCGCAGTAGTGACGTCGTTACAGAATCACAGCCGTTGTCGTGACGTTTGTGATCGTGGTTTAATCCACTTGATAAGCAGATAAGCAGTTTTCTACGTGCACGCGCAACAGGCACAATCTCGCAAGACGTGACAGATGATACACAAGTTGTAATTTAGCTCTGACGCTATAAAGAAAATCGTCTCGAACGATCCCTCGGATTCCTGCGACACACGCGGTCTGACGTTCCTTCACTTCCCCGTTCGCTATCTGCAGTTAGTTCCCTTTTACTGTCTGACGCACAGCAGCAGGGAAAAGCGTAAAACCGCGTGATGTCACATCTCGTTGTGTCGTATCCTGCAGAGACGAGGTGAAAAATTCAATGTTATTTTAACGTACACAGACGCTCTTCATGCTGGACTGATCCTCGTTGCTCTTTTCGGTCTCTTCGCTTCGTATCTATCCCGAGAGCTGAAAGGAGAACTTCATCGTTTTGCTGGCGTCACCGACACGTTCTCTTCTGGCTTGTTTTTTTTTTTTTTTTCCCCATGAAATGTGGTGAGTCATTGCTAAGCTCTGTCGCTCAGACGGAGTTGTCTAACACATGGACAGGATTGAAGTTTTATTTATTTATTTTTTGCGAATATGAAGAAAGGGATAAAGATGTATGTAGTACGCCAGAGAGAGTTGGCGGCTTAGTGATGCGCTCGCCGTGTGATTCATTACCTCCGACAAAGACTAAAGACCAGCTGATTATCTCCTAGCTGTAGCGTCTTCTGATCGTCTCCTTTCTGTGAACAAAAGCTATCCATGTAGGCTCTTTATGACTCATTGGCTTAACTTTATTATTATTTTTTTTAGGAAAAAAAAAATCTCTCCATGCTTTGTTTTCTCAACCGTTTTCATGAGAGCGAATTCTCTCGCTTGCAGTCTGTTCCATTCCTGTTGCCTAAAGAGTGTGTGTGAGAGTGTGTGTGTGTGTGTGTGGGAACGTGACAGCATGCAGTCCCGATAGTGCCAGCGAAATCTGCGTCACGCCTGTCGTGTTTTCCGCGGGCATCCTGCGGCGAGCCGGAGAGCGCAGCGGGAGCACCAGACTGGTATCTTTGCGGGCGGGCGTTCCCTCATCCTGCCACCTGGGCCTGTACCAACCATCACAGCGCAGGAATCATATTTCCACATCCTCGGCAGGTGTACGAACAGCGGAACAGCACGCGCACGCAAAGCGACGCGTGCGCCGTGCTGAATAAACACCGACAAATGAGTCAGTTATGCGTAAGAAAAAAAATGATGGACGCAGTTTAACCGAACCGTTACCGTCCAAGACAAGATACGTCGTCCTGAGTACTCAAGAGTAGCACGTTATATATAAAAGTAAACACAGTTTCTGATGGTGTGTGTGCAGTTTAAAGCTGCTAGACATGTGTGTGGAAGAGATGTGATGAAGCCAGGACCTAAAGACTGGGGAAAAAAAAAAAGTCTCCTTTAAAAAGGTCTTAAAAAAAAGTCTCCTTTTTGGATCAGAGTGTAACGATACTCAAAACTGAAGATCCGATACGATTCAGTTTTCAGTACTTCACAACTCCTGATCTGAGTAAAAGAGAAAGCTCCTTTTCCTTCAGAGGAGGAAGTGTGGGCTTGGTTTAAGTTAAGTTTTAATGCATGTAATAAAAGCCGTGTTTTATGACTTTATTTTTTACGACAGGCTGTTGAATGTATCGTTCGATGCCATAGACACGTCCCCTCGTCTCGAACGGTATAAAAATCTTTAAGTCGGTGCTACGAGTCGGCGTTTGAACTTACTGAGCCGCTTTTATTATTATCTCACAGCGCAGTCTGTCTATCCGTTTAACTCCAAGCGCAAATACCCGAAGTAGTTCAGATATGCATGCAATGAAAAGAATGTATACTCGATCAGGAAGTGTTATGTAAAAAAAAAAAAAAAATCTCACACCTGGCTGCACACTGCTAAAAAGAAGGCTTCCTGTGCTATGACATGAAGCACCGCCTCCTTGTCCTCCTGAGGTCCACGCAGCCAGGCGTGTTATTGGTTGCTGATGCAAATTCCCACATCAAAGTAGATCTTGCGCTGACGCAAACCCAGCAGGTTTAACTTCACAAACTGTGTAAAGACAAAAGACGTACTTTCGTCCTGGCTGAAAGTGTTCGTACCCCGAAATGTACGGTGCAGCAGCTTGTTTTTCTGAGAGCGTAGCGTCGAACGCACTTTGTATTTGTTGCTCACGTGTCCGAGAGCGAGACAGGAAGAGAAGAAGATGGAAAGATAGAAGAGGAAATAAGCTGATTGGGTATGACGTGCAGGCGTTACTGCGGAAGGCTCATGTAGAGGTGCGAGATGTGACACAAATAACCAAAGTATAAGAAACACAGAATACAAGTTTGCTAACGAACTGCCAGTGGTGCTGTGTTTTTTTAAAAAAAAAAAAAAAAAAAAAAAGACTTGGGTAATGTCTATTAAAATAAATGATTTAAAAGTGATAAGCTGGAAACCATTGCATCAACCAACTGCTCCTATAAATGCTGTTTAAAAATAAACACATAAATGTCAGAAAATAAATGAAATCTGTCAGAAAAATCGTACAAAACGTATCACAATTCTGATATAATAATAGAGATGGCACGATGCCACTTCTTCTTTTCCGATACCGATACTGAAATCTTATGAATCAGCTGATATCAATACCCGTCCCATACTGTTTAAACTTTAAAAGAATATTTTTAATGAAAGCACTTCTATGATAAATGATAAACTAATCCAATCCGAATAGGGCTCGTACACAAGCTTACACAGGTTTCACGCAAACATCATGTACACTGCAAATATAAAAAAAGTACAAAGTATGAGTTTAAATAAAATGAATCCTAACGAAAAAATACAGTCAAGTGTCTTTATACAGCATGTCAACATTTCCGTTAACGACATTATTTTTTTTCCGGATCCAGTTCCAAGCTTTTCCGGATCCAGTTCCAAGCTTTTCCATTTGTTACAGGATCAGATGAAGTTCATTCTTTCTTTTTTTTTTTTTTTTTTTGCTTGTATCGGCTCGATATCAATCTTGAGTATCGGATTTGGTGTCTGTACTATATCGTCATAATTCCCAACATACGAGAGAAAACGGCAGTGTAATTTTAACGCTCGGAAAAACGTTTAGCTGTAATTTTGGCTTTGTTCAGTTTACATCGTTTTTAATTGCGCGTTCCTTTTGTTTTTAATTCTGAGAAAGAGACCTCCTTCTCTTCTTATCGCACGGCTTCAGTGACATTTCTGTATCCGTCTCCTCTTGCGATTGCACTTCTATTGATAAATGATTCATCCAGAGCTTCAAATACCGGCTGTAGCTTGAATTGTTAATGCGTGCCCCACACACACACACACACACACACACACACACACACACACACACACACACACAGGTTCTTCCTGTCGACTAGCCCCGGATAAAACCTCTAGAACCTTCTGCTTTGTGTCTGGCTGCCTGCCAGTTGAGCTTCACATTTAATCTGTGTGTGTTTGTGTGTGTGTGTGTGTGTGTGTGGTCAGGTTCAGCCGGAGCGGACTCTAGGCGTGTAGGTGTAGCAGGGCTGAAAGATGTGCGATGGGATGGCCACGCGTTCACACGCTCTGGTGATCGTGGCGCTGCAGCTGCTCCTCCTCTTCACCGCGCTCCCCGCAGGCCAGGCCTCAGGTAAGAGCATCACTTCCTCTTCCTCCTCCTCTTCCTCCTCTTCCTCCTCTTTCTCTGTTCATCACTACTGTCCGGTTCCTTTACACAGAACTATAAACGTGTTCCGTTCATTAGGAGAAATTTGTTTTCTCGGGGACGAGGGCACAACCGTAGACTTGAGACTTGTACACGTAATTGTCATGGCGTTTTCGAAAACATCTACGTTCATACGCGAAAACCATCTGGAAGCGCACGCATGAGCACGCCAGCTCGGTGTCCGTATGCCATGGTGTTGCACCAGGCACCTTAATAATCACGTTAAGAGCACGCGTATGAAGTGAAATTAAATGACGAACACGTTATCAAATCGAGAACGCTAGAGCAGGCTACCAAGCGGTGTTACAGAAAAGCGTTCAGCGCTCACCCTGCCGTTAGAGGATCGCGAGGTCGAATCCCGGCAATGCCACATCCATCCGTGGACTTGCTGTCTTGGTGGGAGGGGCATACTCCGTCTCCGCCGTCGATCACAGCGACACTAGCCAATCGTAGGAATCTGTCAGCTTGTGTATGCGGAAGAGGGTAGATAGCGCTTTCCTCTGAGTGTGCACAGATGCAGCTGGCGGGATTCACGGAGAGCGTGTTAGCCGTTGTGTGAGAGGAAAGAGGTGTAACAGCCTGGTCTGCAGCCGTGATAAACAGCGTCCTAGCACTTTTATAAAACGTGCAAATGGTACGTTATCAGCATTTTTGAAAACATACATTTTTGCTACACACAAATCGGCGAAGATGAGGATTTAAAGTTTGTGCTCTTTGGTTGTAAAGATGTAGAATAAAACCAGGAACATGACAAAGAGTGCTCTGAGTGTATGTGTGTGTGTGTGTGTGTGTGTATGTGTTAATGAAATGAATGACATCTGCCATGATGTTGTTATTGTCATACTACAAGATTGTTGCCGTACGGTCACATTAGATGTTCGTACGTGGACACCCTGAAGATTTTTGCGCTTCCCAAAAAGCGCTCTAGAAAAGAGTCTTAAAGACGGCGTGTGATTTGTTTGTGTATCATGCTGACTTCTGCGGGCTTCAGGAATTAAATCAGTGTTGTTTTGTTTTCTGTCGGAGGTGTAGGTTGGGGGGATGGTTTCTTTCTTTCGCAGTGTTCAGAGAGAAGTGTGTGTGTGTGTGTGTGTTTGATTCCTCCAGAACAATCGACCGTGATGTGTCCACCCCCACCTCTCCACAGCTTTATACAGTCCTGTGAACAGAGACAGATGTCCTTGCAGCACGGCAGATGCTGTGCTTATTCCAGGGGTGTGGCGTGATGCCTGAGTGAGCCAACGTGTGTGTGTGTGTGTAACACTTAAATCAATCCCCCTTTTTTAATGTGGTTGTCTTAAAATAGCACTACTCGTCCTTGTCCAACACGCACGGACACACAACGTCTCCAGCACATTTTGTTTTTAATGTGAGTCACTAGGAACACTGCATTATGTGAAAGAGGGATGGAGGAGGGGGGATGAATGGGAAAGGAAGTGAGACACTTTTTTTTTTCTTTTTTCTGTGCTATAAGTGATGTGTGTGTGTGTGTGTGTGTGTGTGTTTAGAGATATGAACTTCTCGTCTGTCTAAATTTTGCCATGAGTATAAATATATGGCGTGAGACCGCGGATTTGAATCCCGACGATGCCACAGCCATCCGTGGCCAGGAGTCAAGAGAGCAAAGTTGGTGGGAGGGGCATACTCTGTCTCCCCTGTCAATCAGAGTGACACTAGCCAATCACAGGCGTCAGGGAGCTCATGTATGCAGAAGAGGGCGGATAGCGCTTTCCTTTGAGTGAGTTATGCCACACTGTGACACAGTGTTTGCAGAAAAGATGCACTCGGTCATCCTAATATCTAACATAACATTTTATTTATTTATTTATTTTTTAATTAATACTCAGCTGTCTGATTTTCTTTCCTGTATTCTTTCCATCATAACGATTAACCAAACCGCCTGACCTTAAATCTGTGCGCTAAACATAGTGGTGACACCGCCTCTGAGACTTTGACCTCCAGCACTTCCTGAACTGTGTGTGTGTGTGTGTGTGTGTGTGTGTTATTGTTGCACACAGTGCGCTCAGAGCGATTATGAAATAAGTCTGGGAGTCCATATAAGGCTCATGTGAGCTGAAAGAGGAACACACACGAATCAGATCACCCTGTGAAGAACTGCTGCTAAACTGAGCCAGCCAAAAACAGAAGCCTTGCCGAAAGCTGCTGGTGCGAGTTTCCCAGATGTTATCAAAGACTGAGCTCACAATATGTGTTCAAGACTGCGCCTGAAATCTGGGCTACAGTCAGGGACTGGTTTTTGAGATAATGCTTTTCTTTGTTTTGTTACTTTTTTTTTTTAGCTGAAAATATGATGCCCTCGTGTGTTTATTAATGAACTCTCCTGCACTCGTTATCTTTAGGCATCTTTAGGCATTGATGTTTTTCTAAGCTGTATTTAGAAGTGTAGAAAACAGCTGCTTTTGTTTTTTTTTGTTTTTATTTTAACATCTAGATAAGTGTATTCGAGAGGCAGGAAGTGCAGTTCGATGGAGCAGAACTGTGTGGGTGAACAGAAAGGATCTCCCTGTAGTTTTCGCACTGAACACAACATTCAGAGACTTTACCACGTGCTGCCTCGTTACTCAAACGTGCACGGATCCACTAAAATGACGTTGTTGCCCACGTGTGTGTGTCACTCCTGTTCGTTTGGGATCATCGCGATTGAATTAAACTGGTTCAAATCAGTAATTCTGCATAATCCCAACATTTTCAATCTCATCTATAGCTCTACCTTCTCAGCTGACAAGTCGACCAATCAGTAGCGGCGTCCTTAAGCGCGCTTTCGCACCTGTTAATCCGAATCAGAGTGAAATCGATACTTTTGGTTGGTTTGCTGTTTTGGTTTTATTTGGTTTCACAAAGCACAGAATTTAAACGAACCGACATCATCATCATCTTCTTCTTTCGGCTTTTCCCTTCAGGGGTCGCCACAGCGAATCATCACTCTCCACCTATCCCTATCTTTTGCATC
>CM075021.1:16582586-16631800 GCA_037576675.1 Pangasius sanitwongsei
CCCTCTCCCTCCTCTGAACATGTCCAAACCATCTTAATCTGGCCTCCCTAACTTTGTCCCCCAAACGTCCAACATGAACCAACATAAAGCTAAAAAATGTTAGATGAGGGTTGTGTAAGGCTGAGAACATCCTCCTGAAACTCTTAAAGGTGCAGTAGGTGAGATTTGTGGGGGGAAAAAACAGCTGGAGTTCAATAAGATTTAAATGATTATTTTTAATTTTTTTTTTTTTTTTTTACTTATTGAGCCCGTCCCCATTTTCAGCCATGTACACAAAGCTCCACCCCCAAGACTTGCATCGGTTCAACTAGACTTCACAAAAATCACCCGAGCACGGAGAGACACGGAGCTGACACCCAACAAAAGATGAGAAAATTATGTAAATGATTAGCTTAAAACATTCTGTGTGTCACAACCAGCGTTATATTTATAAACAAAAAAAAAAAACCAAAAAAACACAGCAACTCAAAACACTCAGCGTGTTTGATTCATTTCCTGTCGAGTCGAATCACTTCCTCACTGAGAGTTTGTCTGGAAGCAGACTGGGATCTCACTCAGACGCTCTCAGACCCGAGTGTGTGTGTGTGTGTGTGTGTCTGTGTGTGTCTGTGTGTGTGTCTGTGTGTGTGTCTGTGTGTGTGTCTGTGTGTGTGTGTGTGTGTGTGTGTTCTCAGTTGACTAAAGAGCCGCTGAGAGGAGGAGAACACACCAGGGTTGTGTTCACACCGAGTGAACGCTGGATATGTGAAAATGCTCCAAATAATACCACTGCTGCTTTAACGTTTTTCACCTTGCATTTTTAAGATTTTTAACTAGACGTGGCGCCGATCCGAGACCCAGGAGCAGTATCGGGCAGATACCAGCACAAAATGGTGGATCAGAGGGAGAGAAAGAACAGATTTGGTCTGATCCTGTGTTTTTAAAAAAAAAAAAAAAAAAAGATGAATTTGGAAAAGAGGTTTTTGTTGTTGTTGTTGTTGTTGTTTTTTGGGAACTGGAAATGTTCACAAATCAAGAGACTCGACTGTATTTTGTATTAGGATTGATTTTAATTATATTAATACGTCATACTTTATTATCTTTATTATATTTGCCACGTGAGTGATTTTTGTGTGAACGTTTAACTGAATAAACAAAGCTTTTTTTTTTTTTTTTTGAGTCATGATTTTAGCCGTGTCTTTTTTTTTTTTTTTCTTCTTCTTCTTCTTAAGTGAAGTGCCTCAGTCAAAAGACAATTTTAAAGCTTAGTAGTTTTTAAAGAAAAACGAAAACTTGGATGAGCTTCTTTATCGGCTGATACTCAAGGAATCTGTCGTGTCGTGTCGTGCCACCTCTCTCTGTTTTTAACTGCTGATTCATTATTGAAAAAAATCAAATTATTCGTTTTTACCATTTCTTGCATGAAGTTTAAAGGTAAATAGTGAAAAAGATTCTATGAGAATGAGTCGAATGAAAACCTTACAAACCTCGATAACCTTGTAAACCTTCCAAATGAATTAGAACTGAATCCGAACACTCGTTAAGCGCTGGAAGACTTCCGTCGAACGAAATGAAGATTATGAAGGAAAAAGAACGATACACTTTTCTGACACCTGTTTCCAATAAATAATGCAAAATATCACAAGGTTTTCATTTGACTCACCTCACTTCACATACGAGAAAAATGACGGCATCTCCTTAATGTGGAAACGAATAAAAACCACTGAAAATGTACTTTTGCTTTTTGTTTGTAAAGGATGCTCCATGGCAGTGAACGTTTTGGAGAACCTTTTCAGTTCTGAGTGAGAAAAAGCTTAAAGAGTCATGTCCTTGAACTCGGATAAGTGGGCGCATACCAAGACCTGGTTTACATTGTAGTGTTTTTTTTTTTGTTGTTTTTTTTTTGTTCGTCTGGTGATATGGCCTCTATGTCTTGGTGTGAAGCGAACACATAAATATGCGCTGCATGAGTCTCCTGGGACCAGAGTTGAAAATTAAGAAGGCAATAAGCAGCAGCGCTCGCTGACACTGATTGCGCTCCGCCAGTATGCGGTAAATGTTTAAAGAGGTTTCGCTCCCCACCAGGAGGTGGATGTGTATAAAACAAGCCAGATGTGCTCCAGCTTCTGCGAGGACCACTTTCTCACGCTTTGCAGTGGCTAGTCAGGAGTTAGAACGTTTTTTTTTTTTTCTCTCTCTCTCTCTTTCAAACAGATCTTGTTAAAAAAAAAAAAAAAAAGCGCTTTATAAAGTGAGCCATGAGCGGAGCTCCTTCCTGTGCCGCCTTTATAAGTGTGAAGGGAGTCACTTTCAGACCAGGGGTCCAGGCATGGCTGTGACTCATTTACATTACACTTCATCTCTCTCTGGCGTGAAGTCTCACCGTGCTTTGGGCCAGAGCGAGACCGCGACCGCGACCGGCAGCACCAGACTTTGAGCAGCCGCTCCGGCGTGTTTACCACAGCAGCAGAGGAGGACGAACACGTGTCTCAGCTGAGCACTTACAGCGCCCTGTGTTTAATCAAGCTGCTTTTTAACGACCTTCAACAAAAAAAAGGGATCAGCAGTTCACGGGCTATTACACCAAACTGCTTCTCAGCAGCTTAATACTGTGTGTGCTGCGAGCAAGAAATAAGCTCAGGAGAAATGTGGATGTGGTGTACTGTAATAGCACTTATGGCTAATGAAGTGTTCTCGTGTATCCGTGTCAGAAATACTCGCCTCTTCTGTCTTAATGGTGTGTCTGAGTGTGATTACGGAGAAAGTCGCTAAAATTATTTTCACAAACCTAATTGTCTGGCGGTGAATAGATAAAAGCTGTCGGAACAATGCGAGCGTTACTCGGGTTTCTACGGCAGGGCTCGGCAGAACGACAGCGCGAGGTCGTGAGCGTCACGCTTTCTTTTTGTGGCTTCTTCTGATCGCATTTCCATTGGTTTTTTTTTGTTTTTTTTGTTCGCAACTTCTCTTTTTCAAACACTGTCACATGGCATTAGAAACAAAGTAACAAATCCTCACGTGTTACTGGAGTTTTTCATGTTCTCCCTGTGGGTTTCCTCAGGGTTTTCCAGTTTCCTCCCATCTCAAACACGCATACATGAGGATTAGCTAAGATAAATTGCCCATGTGTGTGTATGAGTGTGTCAGCGTGTGTGTGTGTGCGCATGGTGGTCCATCCAGGGTGTAATTCCCGGGATAGGCTCCGGGTCCACGGCGACACAGACGAGGATCAAGCGCTTACTGAATATCAGCGAGCGAGTGAGTTATTTGGATGGTTGATAGTTCCAGCTTTACTGAGAGGTTTAGCGCTAGAGCTGTGCATTGGGACAGGGGCCGAGTTAACCGAGTTACCACGGTAACACCCTGCAAGTAAATAAGTGAAAACTTATTTACTGATTTTTGAAAAGATGCTAGTATTCCCACATGTCAGTAGAAGCTCAACATGTTAGGTGATGATATCTTACATCGGTACCATATTTCTTTTACCTAGCATAGACGAGATTGTTCGAGAAACACCGCTGTGAGCTTTGTGGGTTGAACGTGCTTGAGGGGGCGGGGCTTTGTGTGCTTTTGTGGTACGTTGAGATCATCCCTAACCTATAGAAAAACATCTTATAGTCTTAAACAGCCTACGTAATGAAGCTCAAGCTACGCCGTATCGTCAATAGAGAGCGCACGCAGAGCAGTATTAATGGGCGTGGCCAGTAAATATGAGTGCAAGATGCCGTGAATTGTGCAGCTGTATGCACAAGCGTGCACAAACACCTGGTCAATTCACTTACGCGAGCACTGAGACACGCATATTTACTTCCTGCTTGCTTGGCACTGTGAACACCCTGGAGTCAGGTTAATTAAAGTAAACGAATAAATACTTTTTAAAATGAAAATTCAAACAAGCTAAACCGAAATTGTGTGGTTTAAACAAAGTTTAAAAAAAAAAAAAAAATCTGAAATGCTGTTTTGCAGAAACCTCTTCACGCTGCTAGAATTAATTCTGTATACACAGGTGGTGATTGACTACTCTGTTATACCTGTATTCTCAGTCTTTATTTATTTATTTAATTTTTTTCTAAGCTTTGTAATTACACAAAATGGCTATTTGCACAGTTGAGTGTTTCGAGTGTATTTTTCTCGGGCCTATTTTTAGCCACAGGTCGAGTGAAATACTCACCCAGTGGAGCCCTGCGTGGATGAAGGGGCCTGTTAACATAAACGCTTGCTGTTCAGCTGCTCCCCAAGCTGTCCTACGCTTCATAACGGAAAGAAAGAGACTTTCAGACTTTGAGGTTCATTTTTCCTGGAAGCTTGAAACCTGTGATTATTTGAGGTTCTTGTCTGCTCTGCAATCAGTGGACTAGAGTCTTAAATGAGAGGATATGGGTTTGGGAAACGACTTCTTCTAATAAGATTCTAAATATAGCTTCGTGTTACTGTCGATTCTCCGCTCTGCCTCTCTTGATAACTCTCTCTTTCTCTCTCTCTCACTCGCGCGCGCACACACACACACACACACACACACACACACACACACACACACACACACACTGACTCGTGTCCTGTTCTTCCTCAAGTGTCCCGTTATGCCACAAAGTCATCAGAAGGTAAAAATCGCGCTCCTTCTCCGAGCTGCAGCTCTTCATCATTTTCCTGTAAAGTTCCGCAGTAGCTCGACTCTGCCTCTGCACGTCCTGTCGAAAGGTAACATGATACACTCTGCCAACGCCAAGACTTATCGATGACTCAGTGTGTGAAAGAACTGTTACACACACACACACATACACACACACACACACACACCCCACCACACCTTGTGCAAACATTGTTATACGGAAGTAATTAATGGTACTAAATGTTCCAGAGAAGTAGAACGAACAGTACGTTTCCTCTTGCAGCGCATAATTAATTTATGCTGTTAAACAGGAGTTTCGGCTGGACGATGGGAAGAAAATATCACAATACTAAAAAGCGATATTGTTGATGTGATATTTTGCCACATTATGAAAACTTGTAACATTGTTCCATGCTAAAATTTTAGGGAAAAAAATCCTGAAGGGTTAAAAAGGATGTATCAGTTACCTTCTTTCTGTGAGTGACGGTGAAATATATTACGGAGTTACGTTAGTGGTAATTTAAGTAATTTATTACGATAACTGTAACCTATCACTGATTTCACGTCGTAGGAATTGGTTTATTCGTACTTGCCCAGTGAATAAGGAGGGGAAAACGCTGCTCCTTATTCACTTTCTATTAGCAAAAATTAGCTACATTTTATTTTTGTGTAGTTACGTGTAAATTTTGATGACGCCAAATTTTTGATGTAGCACAGACTTCGCAAACGCACCACCTGCTGCACTACACACATCGACCGTGACATCTTGTTTACGGTAGAACAAGTTTACTAGCAGTGAACTAACTAGTGCAAGCGAATGCTTTCCAGATCACGCAGCTACGTTAAAACACTGACGAAACCCGAACGATAGAAGAAGTTCGACGCAAAGCCGTCATATAACTCTCCTGTTAACGCGATACGCACTCACCTCATGGTTAAACATATCGAGAAGAAATAACACACTAACCAGACTTTTTTGTTTCTTGTAGCATTGACATTGCACACAACTAGCTAACTAGCTTGCCATATTTTATTTTAATACTTTAGCTACCACTTTTTAGCTCAGTCAGTTTCCAAAGCGACCAAAACACAGGGCTGGACACACTGAACTTATCCGTGCCTGTATCATCATATCGGCCATCCGTCACTTTTCGTAGACATTTGTCTGATTAAAATGAATGTATTCTGTGTGTTGAGGGTTTTCTTTCCTTCAGAAGTGAGCGACAAGCGAAGAGAAAACTCCACGCCTTGTTTTCCGTGTGAGTTTCATGTTGTCTATGGTGAAGGAACAGCCACATATCGTGACTGTGGACCTGCACTGCAGCTGCTGGCATGAGATAAGCGAGCAGATGGACGGAGATCGGACATTTGGTGGGATTTAAAAAAAAAAACGTGAATGGTTTCGTAACCGATGGCTGATAGAAACGCTATGCAAACTGCGTTCTTCTTTCCCAGCAAGACTTTTAATGATCTTAGTGAAAAGTATTTATTTGATGTACAACTCTGATGTTATATTGATATCGTGATCACGATACTCCTTTCTGTGTCACGTGTTTCAGAACGTCTTTTATTACTCATTGTAATTAACTCTCCTCCCTCTTCTTTGTGAAATTCCTTCATTTTTTTTATACCACAGTTCTCGAATCTAATTGGTCAGAAGGTGATTAGTTTTCTACAACAGCAGCCCGACGGTTTGTACTTAATGCGCTCGTTCTAATACCTTATTGTTTCTATAGCAACGGCTCATCCGCAGGCACTCGAACAGCGGACGATCAACACAATCTGTCTAATAATAAACAGATTTTAGAAATGTGTTGTAACAACAACAACAACAACAAAAAAAAAAAAAACCATCTAATCATTGATATATTGAGACGTTGGTTTAACGTTTACGGAAGGAGTCTCCAGTGTCAGCGCTTTGTAACAGTAATGACGACGGAGTTTATCGCTTTCTCGGTAACGTGACGAGCTGTTCTAGCTGCTGTAGCGTAAGTGAGACCAGGAACTAACTTGTTTCATTTGAAAACATTAACTAGCTGTAACTACAAACGGATAAAAAGTACAATGTATCGGTCTTTAATAAGTAATAAGTAAAAAAAAAATTGTAATTGTGGGCAAATTGCCATGGTGTAAGAGGAATAAATCTTATCCCACCACTCTGTCATTGATTTTTTTTTTCCCTATAACCGCATACCGCATTTTATTTATTTATTTTTTTTACTTAAAAGTTACACAAAAGCCGTACAGTGCCCCGGGTTTGCCCTGGCTGTTAGCAGAACCTTAGCAGAAACCCTGATACATTGTAAGTGTTGCGATGTGATGTTTTTGTGATATCGCTGTTATTTACGATCCTTCTCGGTTCTAGCCCCACTCCTTCCGCACATGCGTTTGTCCAGTAAGGCTTAGACGCGGTGATGAACGATATTAATCCCGTGCGAACCTTCAGCTGTCCGTCCATCTGCCCGTATGATCCGAGATGAATAACGTCTGCTGCCTGATCGCGCGCAGTGAGGTCAGGAATGGCTTAGTCAGCTTTAAACACGTGTCTCTGTGGCAGGAGTCGCTAACAGACGTGAGCGTGCAGGGTGTCGACACCTCTGAACGCAGCTGCTGCGGAGTAAAGGCGAACACAGCTGTGTGTGTGTGTGTAGGTTTTACCTACAAACAAACTCCCCTCTGTCCTCAACAACAGCCACAACACATTCCAGAAAAGGGACAAGACACGAGACAGACTGACTGACAGAAACGCTACTCTCCTCTTGCTGCCTCTCACATCTTGCCCCCCCCCACTCTGAGTGTGTGTGTGTGTGTGTGTGTGTGTAAACCAAGAGGGAGGTATTTCTGCCCCACAGATGTCCCTGCAGGGTGAAAGGGCGTCTGATCCACACCAGTGTCAACTTCCATCTGTCACGTTTTGAGAAACAATAGAGATTTCCCCAGTCCTGTTCCAGATTGAAGGGCACACGTGCGAGATTTCTCCTCCCTCCTCCCATTCTTTCATTCTAACGGTGCTGCTGGAGGGCGTCAGCCGGCGTCCCCGTGCACTGAAAAGACTTAATGAAGAGCATGTGGCGCGTGGGTTAGTGTGTGTGTGTGTGTGTGTGTGTGTGTGTTCTGCCTCTCTGAACCGGAGACACATTTAGAGCAATACTGATTTGTGTGTCCCCTTTAGAGCAAGTCTATATACCACATTATGGCTGTACAATTTATCATCATTTAATCATGACTGGTTTTGATTTTCGATTAATTTAGTACATTTGTCTAACGTTAGATCATTTTTACTTTGTTGGATTTTCTTAAACTTTTTGCTATGTTTTCCTGACCTAGTAAAGTTTGGTTAGTCTGGGCAGGTATGAACACAGCCAGACCAAAATGGTCACTACGAGCGATTTCTGCTTGCACGTCGTGTTTTAGAACCTGAAAGTAAGTAATTAGTGAAGCGCTTCTTCGTTCTGTATCGTAACGCAAGACTTTTTAGTTTTAGTTTTTAGATTTAGTTTCACATTTTCTGCCCCCGAGTGGACACGTTCACATTAGGCGCAAGTGTAAAGGCAGATAGCTAATGCTGCGTTCAATTACGCCATTTTCAACGTCCGTATGTTCGAGCTACAGAGTGGGGGAAAAAATGTGGACACCAAACCACAAGCACCTCCATGTTTGCATTTTGTTATCGAAAATCTAGCAAGCAAGCAACCTCGTGGAGGTTGAGGAGATGTTTTCCGAGTTACCAGTTTAACGCTGCGTTCGACTAAAGCTCGTAACTTTCCGAACCCCGACTAAGAAAAAACAAAGAACACGCCTCCTTTAGAATTCCTCAGAAGTGAAGTGAAGTGACGTCAAATCAACATGGCTGCTCACAGCGCTTGTTTATCCGAGTATAAATATTCAGTATTGACTTTAGATCAATCACCATGTTCACTTGTTCAAATCTGTAACACTGACTATACAGGTCGCTGTTTAGAGTAAAATGTGCTTCACTCCTCACAGTTAGCTGGCTAGCTTGTCGCTAACGAAGAAAAAAACAAACTCGGAAATTCCTACTCGGGAAATCAGGAAGGTGTTAGCTAGCTAGATCGCTGCTAACAAAAGACGAACATGGAGGCGTCCATGTTTTTCCCACAGAGGTCGAAAATGATCCTGAGTTCCGACTTCCCTGTTCGGAGTTGAGTCGAGCGCAGCATCAGCTCTCTACCTTCATGCTTGCGCGTAACATGAACGTGTCCACTGGGGGCAGAAAATGTCAGCGTAAACGAAGAAGCAGAGGAATACTATCACTTCCGGGTTGTAAATCATCGATACTGTGCTGTTAGGTATTAAAATCGACCAGGGAGCAGTTGTTTCCAGACAGGTTTTACAGTTTGTTTCCTTACCTTTCAAGATCTTTAACATAAAAGGCTGTTTTGTTTTATAATTAATCAGCGTCAGTAAAAATATTTCCCTTATCTCACCAGCACTTCTCGTATATATGCGCAACGTTACTCTGAAACTCTTCATGAAACCCGTGGAAAATGTTTCATCACAAGGTTTCGAGGTGCGCGACAGGACACGCCTCGCCTCGCAGCCTCAACCAATCAGCATCATGCCCCTCACACACACACACACACACACGTGCGCGCTTCAGCACAGAAATGTAAACCGGAGAACCACAGTTCGGTGCAGCGAACTGTTATCAAAGCAAAGATCTTTTCTTCAAATTGAGGACAAAGCTGGATTGTTGCAGACGTACAGTGTACTTTGGATATCTGAGCCAGCTACCACACACACACACACACACACACACACACACACAAATGCTGAACACTCTACCAAAAATACTTTCAATCTATTTATTTATATTATTTATTTAGCACTGGCTCCGTGTTCCCTGCAGTGCAGGATCGAGTCCTAGGATTTCCTTCCGTAAGAATCGGATTAGTCTTGTTTTGTACACTCGTGATAAATGATCAAGATTTCAATGTTGAACAAAATTAAATATTTATTTTCACTCATCTTGGTGATCATTTTCGGTTTTCAAAAATCTCCAGGCTATAGCATAGCTTACAGGATTAGCTGAATAATCTGCAGAAACTCCGGGCATCCTGACTCAGTGATGGTGCTGAGTTAAATGTTTTCAGGTTGTGTGTGTGTGTGTGTGTGTGTGTGTGTTTTTGTTTACGTGGTGCTGATCTTGAATCAGCCCTGTGTGTAGCTGCATTGCCTACACAGCGCTGATGTTCTGCGTTGGAGAGCCAAGCGAGTGAGTCAGTAGCGTGGGACTGTGCCAGCGTTTCTGCCAGGGCTCGTTCCTTTCTGACAGCCACGTCTGTCCGTGTGTGTGTGTGTGTGTGTGTGTGTGTGTGTGTGTGAGAGAGAGAGAGAGAGAGAGTGAGCGTGCGAGTGTGTGTTAAGCTCTGACTGAGATTTGTTCTCCCTTTGGAGATGATGAGTGCATGTGGAAACCTGCCTCCTACCCAACATTCCTAGCACAAGCCTCCAGTCCAGCACTATTCACAGGATAAGCTGTGTGTGTGTGTGTGTGTGTGAGAGAGAAAGAGAGAGAGAGCTCCGATTCTGACTTCTGACACTCATCTCTGAAGTGCTTTTCGATAGATTATATCAGGGTAGTGAACTAAAATTCAGTCTGACGATCCATTTGACACAAAATTCCCTACAGTTCCTGCAACGATCAGCTCCTGGCGTGACTGTATAGTGACCTGTACAGTTACCTTTTAACACGAAACCATTTTACCATAGCGACGGAAAGCGATCTGACGCCCAGGATCCGTATGAAGCCGATACTAGCAAAAAAGGTGGATCGGATATCAGAGAGAGGAAAAAAAAAAAGAGAACGAGACCGATTCATGTGATCCTGTAACAAAATGGAATGGATTGGAATTGGGGTTTGGGAAGGATTTTTTTTTTTTATCGGAATATAAGGAGACCGGACTGTATTTTGTGTTAGGATTGATTATATGATGAATTTACTGGTTGCACATTTGCACTACTTGTCCATATAGTACACAATAATAGAAGGGGTTTATTTATAATCGCACTATCCGTTAGCACCCAGATGAGGACGGGTTCCCTTTTGAGTCTGGTTCCTCTCAAGGTTTCTTCCTCACATCATCTCAGGGACTTTTTCCTCACCACCGTCGCCACTGACTCGCTCATTAGGGATAAATTCACATATTTACAATATATATTTTTTAATCCATTTATTTCTGTAAAGCTGCTTTGTGACAATGTCCACTGTTAAAAGCGCTATACAAATAAAATAAAATTGAATTGAATTGAGTTATACACTTTATACTTTTATTATATTTATTACATTTGTAATGTAAGTGATTTTTGTGTGAAAGCTGGGATTTTGTCCAAGTCCTGTTTTTAGCTGTGTGAGTTTTTTTTCCTGCTCTTGAGTTAAAAAAAAAACAAAAAAAACACACACACACATGATGCTGATACTTCAGGTTTCAGTGTCGGAGAAAGAAAAGGTGGCATCGTGCCGTTTCTAGTTTACGGCCATAAATAAGACGGTTTGAAGAAGAGCTTGTGTTTTGATACACAGCGCTGCCTCCGATGATCACTTTCGACTCTGAACTCTGAGCAGATGAAACGTCGTTTCGTATTTGGCTCATAGGGAATAAACCCGCACTCATCTGTTCGTTCATCTGTTCACGTCACGTAATGTTGTCATCGAAAAGTCTGCGAGAACCAGACGGATCTCTCGAAGCGTGTACAGTAGCTAGTCTCTGCTCCGATGAGCTGCCTTCAGCTAAATAATGTTCATAAATGCCTGTGATTGGCCGGAACACAAGATATGACTTTTTGTTGTTGTTGTTGTTGTTGTTTTCATACATTTATCAGCTCTACTACTGTATTTTTTTTTAATGTACTCCGTTAGCGTGTGATACACTAAGCAGCTTTTACTAATCATGCCACAGGAAATGAAAACTCTTCTGAAATTTCCCCACATCAAAAGTTCCCATGATGCTTATTGCACATGTTTATTTCCTGTCTAGAGTCAATGTTTTCTGTGTTTTTTTGGTTTTTTTTTTTCCCTTAGAAATACCAGACCTTCATGGTTCAGGACTCTAAAGTGTTGACTGTCAGGTTAATAAGCAAAATGATGTTTTCAAATAAACAAAATGTGTGTCACGCTATTGTACATAAGTAAGGACAAAATCACTTCGGGGACTACCGCTGTAGGAAATTAATCAAGTGCAGGACAGTGGAAGGTGAAGTGGAGACACAGTTGCTGCTACAAAGTTGAATATTTTCATGTAACAGCTGTGTTTTATGCTTCATATACCACAGTAATTTGCTAAATATTAATGTTACTGAATGCTTTTTATCCATTTACAGGTACATTTGATGTTGTGGAATGTCCTTGAAACAAGTTTCTAAGCTATAGACAGTCACTACTTCACCAGCGTTTCTTTTTTTTCCCCCTCTCTTCTGAAATGAAATGAATAAGATGAAAACAAACAAACAAAAAAAAAAAACCCACGCAGCTCGTCATGTTACCGAGAAACCCGGAAAGCGTACAAGACATCCTGAAGATGTCTGAAAACTTTTACAAAGCACTGACTCTGGAGACTCTTTCCGTAAATGCTCCACATGTGAACTTCACCATATCCGCAAGACTTTTTTTTTATTGTTTTTTTTTAGTAACGGTGAATGAGCTGTTGCTATAGAAACGATAACGTATTAAAATGAGCACATCCGTATACGTAAACCTGTGATTTGTTGCCGCGTTATCGTCAGAGCTGCTGTTACAGAGAATTACTCAACACCTTCTGACTAATCAGGATCCAGAATTCAGCAGCGCTGTGGCGTAAAGCGCGTTCACTCCGCGAGAAGATTGAGTCACAGTGTTAGTCCATAATTAATAACAGAAATGAAGCAAACCTCTTTCCCAAAAGCGTAATATTTTTTTAACAGGAATGACTTCCTTCCTTAAAAAAAAAAAAAAATTTCCCAGCAGCCATTATGTTTACCCAGAACTCCTATTTTATCACTCACATACGCCTGTACACTTCTTTCCCTTCTCTTAACACACACACACACACACACACACACGTCTGACTATCCTTGTGAGGACTTTCCATTAGCATAATTATTACTGCAGCTAATTAACGCTGCGTTAAACATCAATCTAAGCTTAAGCTCATTAACTTAACGGTTTTAAAAACACAGCAAAAACCTAAAGTTTTTCTGTTTTGATTTTCCTCACACCCTTTTTTAAACTCCTAGATGTAAACATGAAACACTCCAGTTTTTTATTATTGCTTTCCTTCTATCTATATCTGGATGTTTGTCTCATTACACACACACACACACACACACACACGTTGTGACTCGGCTGGCCTGTCCCCTGTGGGAGAAGCGTTATGTGTGTTAAAGAGTGCCGAAACTTTATACGTTGTAGCAAAATAACACCGCGACCTGTCTTTTCCTCTTTCTCTCGCGCAGGAAACCACACACTGCTCTTTTCTCTCTGCCAGCAGTTTGAGACTTGTCGCGTTGCGTCGCGGTTAGGTGTTCGAGGCGTATTTGCACTTCCTGAGAACAGAAACATATTTACACCCTGTATCTCTATCAGCAGGGAGCTCGAGCAGCCCACACGCTGAAATCCTTTTGTTTGGGGAAAGTCTGTGAATTGAACAGACTGTGTGTTTGTGTGTGTGTGTGTGTGTGTGTGTGTGCGTGTTATAGGTGAGAAAAAAAAAACAGGCTTTAATATCTAGAAGATAGATATTCTCTCTTCCTGTCCGCTGGGATTAGGCTCAAAGGACTGGCCCAGAAAAACACCCACAGGCAAAAAAAAACAAAACAGTGCTCAGTTTAAAACACCGAACTGGTCCTCCGTCTGTGGATCAGGTCCTAATCCGGGCACGTGGAGCAGCGTTTAGCCTCGCTAAGCTCCTCCGGACTGAAGTGATCAGTAGAATGTGATCAGCTTTTACAATGATTACAATTTCGGTTTTCTTGGAAATCCTCCTTTTCCCTGTATTTCAGACACCCTTTCTCCAGACGGAATGAAGAAAACGAAGAAATTGCGTACTTTCAGACCACATCTGTGTAGTGTTGCTCATTCTATCTCATACCTTTCTATGATTCACTGTCAGGAAAAAAGATGAGTACTAAAATGTGCCCTTAGTTGTCACTGGACTTGTCTTTTGTATCTTTTGTACCAAGAAAGATGCATAGCTTTAAAGCTTTACTCTAAAAATGTATTATGGTCCATTTAGAATAGGATAGATTTTTATTTTGAACAACGAAAAACTGTTTAGCAGCTCACAAGGTTTTGGCATAATAGACAAATACAAATACATTTTAAATAAAATAGACAAGATGAGAGGTATTCCAAAAGGTAATATATACAATGGCTTATTTACATTTACATTTATGTACCTTATATGATTGCTATAGGTGAAACATACGTATTAAAGGTACAGAAGATACAAGATAAGTCAGTGACGAGGAAAGATACAGTTTAGTACTGTTTTTTTTTTTTTTTTTTTTTTTTCAGAGAGTGAGCTGTCAGGATGATTTACAAACATTTATCAAGCTGTATATGAATGGATTTATGCATAAATCGTTCGTACGAACGTACCATTCATGAAAATCCTGCAAGCTCGGAAAAAAACGTTCGTATCCTACTCGTGCTCCTGAGTGTGTAAATTTACGCATGAGAAGACTCACTACCTCAATTTGATCGACTTCAGATCATATAAGCTGCATGGATTTCTGCACTTTTATATCTGGAATATATTCTGGAGTTTAAACTGGTTATTGTTATTACGTTTACAGCGTTTAGCAGACGCCGTTATCCAAGAGCTTTGGAGTCTCAAACAAAACACATCCTCATGTTAGTTCACTCAGTCAGCAACTAAGAGCACCATCGAGAGCATTTAGTGAAATCCAGTCGTTTTATTTTATTGTATCATGCCGATGCTGCCCCCTATGGACAGGCCACTTTTTTCCTGTGTCATGAATTAAGAATCAAGAATCATTTCACCAAAAGTGAAATTAGGAAGCTCTTATTTCTATAGACATATGGTAGGCGACTAAAAGTGAAACATGTGAGGGTGAATATTTCAGCGTGCTTTGAATTCAAATAACTCTACGTTCATTGTGTGTTCGCTGGAAAATTTTGAAGATTGCATGCCAGAGCAAAAATGCGATTGGGGAAAGAAAAAAAAAGTGAACTATGATACACAAGTGGTACCGCTTTTCATTACTGACATGCAGAAAACATACCGCACTGAAAAGCAAAGCCTTCACCGCATCTCACGTCATTCTCGCGTCATCTCGTCGTGTCTTCGGTAAAAACAATCAGCGATTTGGGTCAGAATATAATTTCATCAGAGTGTCGCAGTCGTGCCAAACTGAAATGCAATCACTGCCCAATCACAGCTCTAAGCTGTACTCAGGGGCGTGGCTGTAATCGGAGAAGGGCCCGAAAGCATCGCTTTCCAGAAGTCGTCGCCAGTCACATGAAGGAACGCCCTAGCACCGAATCTTTTCCATATAAAATTCCTGGTGTAGGCAGGGACTCATTCTGTCTCAGAACACGTGAAGGACATAACGCATCTTTACAATGCAGACCGCACCCGCTTACCGCGACCGATGAGGAAATAAGAGCGAGTTTGCAAGAGTTCCATATGAATGTGATTGCCCAAAGCCATTTGTTTCCCATCTGTTGCAGCAAACATATTGAGTTTAAAAGAAAGAATTCACAGATTCACCGATTCAGACTGCTCCACTCGGGATTGAATTGGTGTGGGTTTTTGTCAATTATCAAACATGAATTCACTTTGGAACAAGGAGGGAAAGATGATGTTGGTAGTTCCAGGGTTGTGTGAAACGTGTGTCACTCCCATTTTATACAATCACCATTAAACATTTACGGCGTTTGGCAGACGTCACTTAGTGCGGGAAATGTTTGTGTCGGCGTCTTGGGTGAGTTTCACACGTGCAGTATTTGGTGCGTTTGAATCGAACATCCTCGCTAAAGTGCAGTTTGTTTGGGCAGAGGTATGAACACAGCCATCACACTTGAATGTGAGCTAAAAGCGCATGGCTCAGAAGTAGGAACTTGGAATGACGCCATTTTCAACCTTCGTGCATTTGGACTACAAAGCTGCAAAAGCACGGACGCCTCCATGTTCGCCTTTTGTTTGCGACAAGCTAGCCAGCTAACTGTGATGAGTGATGAGTTTGGTTTTTAGTTTAATGCAGCTTGTAACTTGGAAACTCTGACCTCCGACTAGGGAAAAAAACCCCAAAACAAAACAAAAAGAAAATCTCACTCAAGTGTCCTCAATGCCAAATTCAGCACATGATGCTAATCCAACATGGCCGCTCACAGCATCAACAGTAAATAAAGCACCACTTCTCTTCTTTTAAATGAACCTATAGGGGTATTTGCTTTAAATCCTTCAACGCACAGACACATTAGTCAGTTAAATCTATAACCATTCATTTCCAGAAAGTGAATACATCATGAACTATCATGAATATTCACCAGATAGCAAGTATAAATTGCAGTTAATTTGAACGCAGCATTAAATGACGGTTCATGATTACTTACAGAAGGTGGTCTTGATGCACTTCTGAGCAAACTCTGGTACGGTTTGGTTACACGGAGAACATGATTCAACCGTAACCTTGAGAAAACTTTTAATATTGTCAAAGCATCAATATACAACTTATTTAGAACTTTTTTAGACTTTTTAGTTAGTGAACAGACCTGCGCATGTAAATCAGGGAGAGCGGATAATAGGGCTTTTGCTAAATAATAACATGACAATATAAGTAAATGATTGAGAAAAGAAAAACCTGTAACGTGTATCTATCACGTCAGCAGCACTGCATGTCTCTTGATCTGCCTTTTAAACAAAATATTTCCCTCATCTGTATAGTGATGGCTGTACAGGTCAAGCTGGTTTGTGCTCGATAGTTGTGCAGTGCCAGTTCTGTACATGATCACATGATCACATGCCATCTTTTTGCCTCTTTATCTTTTGTTGGCATGTTGTTTGATACCAGTTCTCCCATTCCTTTTAATAAGCGTACCATTGTCTCCTTTAGAAGCAGTGAAGTTTCTGCCCGACCTGTCCAGACATGTTTCAGCAGCTGGCCTAAATTTGTATCCTTCCGCAGTTCTGCGATTCTTTTCATCACGTGTTTCTTTTCGGTTTGAGTGACTCATGGAATGTTGGAACAAAATTAAGAGGCGAAAGAGCTTCAAATTCCAGTTTTATGAAATCTCTCTCTCTCTCACACACACACACACACACACATACACAGACACACACACACACGACCTGTTCAGTTGCGGTGCTCTGTGCGTGCTTTGGTGTTATCGTAATTAACACTGTAATAATGATGAATTACATTAACGCTGTGATCTCGGACGCTGCTGAGATGCCTGACGAGGACGATAGAATGCAGACCTCCATGTGCAGGCTTTAAGAGCGCTCTTTTTAAGCATGACTTTATTAGCTGGATGCAAACGAGAGCACATAAGCCTTTTTGGTGAGATGTGGGGCTCAGAGGACGACACAGTCCACCGCTCTCGTCTCAGGTTCAGGATGTAATGAAACAGGAGATTAAAGACATCTTTAGCGGAGTCTTAAGGCTTCACCGTACTTAATGCTGAGATGACATCTTCGAGTTGCACGTAAAGATGAAACCATTTTCGCGCACACACACTTGACACAGTTGTGACAAACTCCTGTGGCACGCACTCCTTCGCGTTCGTATTGGCCATCGCCTGCGAGTGCTCCGGTGCTTCAGGTGAAAATTTCATGACCGTTTCCACGACTACAGGAAGACGATTGCCCTCTGTAGAGTGTCGCAAGCATAGAGAAATATTTGTTCTATATCTAGAGAAACAAAGGTGTGGAATCATTGATATGGTGATGTCTTCTTACAAAAAAAAAAAAAACTCAAAATAGTTTGTTTCACATTCAAGGAAGGAGTCTCCAGTGTTAGCGCAGGACAGAAAATATTCAGTGTAACTGTAAACGGTTATTTGTAGTTGGTTAATTTTTTTTAAAAAAAGCAAATTGCCGTGGTATAAGAAGAATAAAGCGTTTAAGGATGTGCTGCAGAAAATGAATCCACATCAGGCTGGTAACGGTAGCTCCGCTTCATCACACCGCCCTGTCGTTGATTATTTCCCTATAACAGCACCTCCCTTACATAACGCTATTAAATATTACTCAGCAGTACTGAAACGTTCACGCGTCAGTAGCCAGGATTGAGGCAGTATTGGTAAACTGTATGTATGCATGATTCACGCCGTACTGTGCGCTACACGCGCGCGCGCGTGTGTGTGTGTGTGTGTGTGTGTTCATTTCTAAATGGAAACATGGTTTATAATTTACGCTTCATGTTGCCTTCAACTGATATGATACCAGAGGTTAATATTGTAATAATGCACACACGCACACAAAAGTGATAAACCGATATATATTTTATTCGAGTCCTGCCATGGTGTGTGTGTGTGTGTGTGTGTGTGTGTGTGTGTTGTATATGGTAGTAACTCATTCCCTCTGCTCCTCATTGACCCTACAGGTTGCTCCAGGCCCTCAGCAGTGCTGCATGGCCGAGGAAACCTCACAGAGACCAACCGCGGCTCCTTCCCCGTAGGCACAGTGCTGCAGTACAGCTGCGATTCAGGATACACACTGAGCGGCGAGAGCATCGTCACCTGCATCGCACCGGGTCACTGGTCCGCCGTCCCACCGCACTGCCTCAAAAACGACGGTGAGTCTCACACACACACACACACACACACACACAGGTGAGGGTTGGAGATCGTTTCAGCGCAGACCATTTGGCTTAAACTCTGCGGAAACCACTGGCTAAATATATCAGACTGATATATTTATTAATTAAATATAACATTAATTAAGTCCGTACTTATGTACATACTTTTTATACATACATGTAAATTATGTACATACTTTTAAAATATTATTATATATTTAATTTTTTATGTTTTTTTTTTCTTTTCCGTGGTGTTTTATTATTAATATTTTTCTCTTAATTGCTTATCTATTACTTATTTTATGGTCTCTTTTTATTTATATTTATTTAATTAATTATTTGCTTTGAAAATATACTTGTTTAATTCTGTTATACCGTTTGATTTAAAGTATTTAATTTTTTCAGATATATTTATTATTTTGTTTTATTTAATGCTATTTTAGAATGATTCGTTTTTGGAATTTCTAATACAATTTAATTTCTCTGTTTTGTCTTTCTTTCCTGATGCTTTATACTTCTAGCTGCATGTTTTATTATTATTATTATTATTATTATTATTATTATTATTATTAAAAGCAGTGAAATAGGCAGTACAGGAAAAAGTAAAAAAAGAAACTGAATAAAAATAGTATCTGTACAAAATGTATATAGAGAAATATACAAAGATGAAAATAGAGTGTGTTTATTTATTTATTTATTTATTTATTTATTTATTTATTTATTTATTTATGCACCTTTATTCATCTTTGTATATTATTATTATTATTCTTCATGGATTATTTGTGTGTTATTGTGTGTGTTGTCCAGTGTGTCGTCCCCCCAGTGAGCCGGAGAATGGGGGCTACATGTGCCACCCCTCGCCCTGCCCCAGACTGACTGAAGGCACAGTGATAGAGTATTTCTGTGATGAAGGCTACACGCTGAAAGGATACAGGTACCACACCTGCAGGAACGGAGACTGGGACTCGGCAGCGCCCATCATCTGTCACCTGGGACAAGGTAAATAATCCTGCAACACACACACACACACACACACACACACACACAATGGTCTGTTATGTGTGTGTCATTTAGGAAGTGCGCATGTCCTGTTTACTGTCCTGTTTTTCTGTTTTAACTGGTTATTATATAATTAACACAAAATGGCTTCCTGTTCACTACATGTGCTCACTACAGAGGTTATATACGATAACAGTATTATTGAACTTCTCTTACGATTTGACTGCAATTTCATCCTTTTTTTTTTTTTTTTCTCCCCTGGTGCACATTCATACTGCCCTGTTTTGCTCCGTTATTTAGAAAAAAATACATTAATTTAATAAATATGCGAATTTAAAGTATGCCATGACTCATATACATTTTTTTTTTTTTATATATATATGAAGTTTGAATGAAGTTACCGGGATGTAATTTTTGAAAGTGAATCTAAAAAAAAAAAAAAAAAAAAAAAAAGTGAATTAATAGACAGACCGAGTGCTTTTTAGAGATTTGATTATAATCAGACGCCATTTTAATTTTCAGATATACAATCACACACCCTTAAGTGTGAATTATTTATTTATTTATTTATTTAATAAAAATGTCCAGTGGCATGATTCTAACACCATTCCCCCCCCCCCCACATCAAGCGAAGAAGCTCGTTTGGCCAGAAAGTTGAGTTGGGATCTTCAACACATTTCAAATTTTTTTTAAACATGAATATGAATATGTAAATATAATGAAAATTTGCTGTTTGGTCAGACACACAGGCCTAATTGTATGTGCACAGTATGTGTGGACTCTTTATTTCCTCCAGCTGTTTGTTTCATTAGCGTGTGTGTGTGTGTGTGTGTGTTTTCCTCACAGGGAAGGAAGAGCGCTCTTCTCTAGGTATGCCAGCTCTTTCTATCATGGCCTCCACTGCCAGCTCTGTGGCCCTCATCCTGCTGCTGGTCGTCCTCTTCGTCCTGCTGCAGCCGAAACTCAAATCCTTCCATCACAGCAGGTCCGACACCGACCTCCTCTAACACGGTTTCAGACACGTTACACGCCTTTACGTCACCGTGGTAACACAGATAAGCCAGAAATTTACTGAAACATCATCTGAGATGATATGTAGCACCACCTGGTGGCCATTTTAGTAAAACGTTCTTCTTTGTGCAGTCAATAATTTAATTTTTTTTTTTTTTTTAAAGTGTTATACAATTTCTTATATGCTTTAAGGTTAATTATTAGCACTGTTTAAGCTAGGTTTATCCAAACGTTTTACTCTCACCCACTCCTTTGCTTTCTGTCTCTTATAATATAATAATCTTTCTGATTAAACAGATTTGGTTAATCGGAACATTTTAATTATAAAGCAGATTTAAAACTGAGCGTTGTACCGAACTGCTGTGCGTAATTAAAAACAAGACATCAAAGACAAAGTCAAGACAAAGAAATTAATACATGCGTACATTTACAAAAAACAAGACATCACACAGACATTACATCTCAGTACGCTGAAGTAAAACAGTACATCGTTGGTCTTGAAATAAAAAAATTTAAAAAATCTGCCCAGGCTTGCATATGAATCTTTATCAGCACCCAAGATTTGTATTTTAACGTGAGTCTGTTTTCACTTTGTATAAAGAGAGCAATGCAGCAGCGCTTTAGTGCTTTGGTCTTCTTTTTAAGGAGCTAATAGCGAAACCTGATAGTTATGGCTTATGTTTAAAACGTTACTTTTTTTCTCCTATTAGCAATAAAAGTGTCCCCCTGTGATGTCATCATGACACACAACCACTAACTTTTCACAGAAATAACGAATCACTCAACACATCACTGCTATATCACACAATATATCACATATATGTTTGAGTATAAACGTATTTAATATGTTTCAGGGTGGATTAAATATTCCTTTAATATATAACAGCTTGGTGTGTTCTGCTGCACGGTTTATTCTCTTGTACCCTACTGTTCACACTCCGTTTTTTTCCCCCCGCTGTCTTGCTGTAGACGTGAGCAGGGTGTATGTGGCCAGGCCGCCTCCATCGTCGTAGAGGGAGTTCAGGTCTCTCTTCCTTCCTACGAGGAGGCGGTGTACGGCAGCGGCGGAGCAGCGGCTCCTCCCCCAGAGTCCCGCGTAAACATCGTGCTCTCCGAGGGACCGCAGACGGAGCCTCCGACTTCAGAGCTCAGCCACTCCCGACCTGAGCACAGCCTCCCCTCCACCTCCACCTCCGCCTCCGCCTCCGCCTCCGCACGCTCCTGTCACTCCGAGACCGCGCTCGTTCACCAGGACCCCTCCTCCTCCTCCTCTCCGTCCTCCTCCTCCTCCTCCTCCTCCTCCACCTGGGTGTCGGAGCAGCGCGGGGCGGCGGCGGCAGCATCGCGTAGGCCGAGCAGCACGAGCAGCGACCAGCACAGCCTGCTCTCACTCACCTCCGTAGAGGAATATGGAGACGGTACGCTGTAAACACTCACTCAACCTTTAACTCTTTTATGTTTTTCTTTTTTTTTTTTTTTTTAACTTGCTTTCTTTCCTCTGATGCATTTATTTTTCCCTACAAGCCAACTTGACTATTTCTAGAAATGAATGCATCCATACCAATTAGGAATCGATTTAATATGAAATTTATTATAAAACTTTACCGATAATACAATTTTATATGTAACTTTTTTTTTTTTAAATTGTTTACTGTCTGGAGGATGTCAGAGGTACAGCTTCCTGAGTGTTTTGTCCTTCAATGTTCACAAATGAGCAGTGATTTGCGTTCACACACAAAATGATCACTTCCTGTGATAAAGTAGCGCCCTCTTGTGCTAAATTGTGTGTTTTATTGTCAAAAGAGCGTCTCGTTTCATTTTCTGATCTCACCTTTGTAGACAAAATTGAGCATGATGCATTCGTTCTAATCACTTACAAGACAAAATTCTTCTTTGTTTATAATCTTTCACTGTAAACAGTGTCTGATGTTTGACTGCGTCACTGTAGAATTGTGTCGTTGTGTGTGTGTGTGTGTGTGTGTGTAAAGTAAGGCAGCCTTTCTTTAACGTTTATGGAAGGAGTCTCCAGTGTCAGCGCTTTGTAAGTCCGAGTTAAAGCTGGACCTTTCTGACATCTTCAGGACCTTGGAGTTTACGCTTGGTGGTTTCTCAGAAACATGACAAGCTGCGTTTTTTTTTGTTTGTTTGTTTTTTTTTTAAAAGAGAGAAAAAAAAGAGAGACTAGCGAGGGACTGATTGTTTATAGCTGCTGTAACGTAAGCGATAACAGGAACTAACTTGTTTCACAGACATTAAATGTAACTGTAAACGGATAAAACATGACCTGTTCTTTAATTCATTAAAATTGTAAGAATTGCAGTGCTATAAGAGGAACGAAACACTTTGTAAGCGCGCCGTCGTAGGACGCCGATCCACATCAGGGTGATGACGGTAACCGCGCATCATCACGCCATTCTGTCGTTGATTGTTTTCCTATAACAGCACAGTACGGAGTGTTTTATTCCAGATTTTTCTGTCTTAAGAACCTGCTACTTTGGCATTGTGACGGTTTATTTATTTTGTTCCCTGTTTAACAGATATTCCTCTGCTGAAGGAGGCCTGAGAGCGCACGCAGCGTCCTCCTGTCTGTGGATGATGACCAGGACTGTGGCTCCTTAAGCTTTTTACCAAACCCTTCCCCCATTGCTGCCATACAGAATGCAGGAGTAACCAAATGCCTCTCGAGTGACCGCCCCTTCAACTCTCTACAAACTCTCTGAGCTGCACCGTGTAATCGCTCATCCTCACCTCACTGTAAAACACCGCCGTCACGCCCCACACACGCTCCCACCTCCTCCCTCAAACGACTGCACAGATGCTATAGAATATACAGGATTATGTATAACGCATACATACATACATTCATACATACATACGGGCTGAATAACACGTTTATAAACGGCACCTCGTCCCCAGCGGCGTACTAACAAGCAGTTGCACTCATAAAGCCTTCATCTTCTCATAGCTTTCGCGAATTACGAATGCATTCAGTCAGTTTCTGTGTAAACGATGAACCTTTGGTCGATCAGTGACTGTGACCTCTCGCCCCTGAGGTTTACTAAATCAGGTTTTTTTTTTTTGTTTGTTTGTTTGTTTTTTTTAAATGCTGCATGATCTGTGCATCTCAATTTTTTTCCTCCCCCAAACTAGCGCACACGAGAACACGCATGCCGCACAGGATGGACGAGCGAGATACAGGGATGAACTGGTTTACATAGCACTGTATGCAAAGACATGCTTGCCTTTCTGTTCATGCAAACTGCGTGTGTGTGTGTGAGTGTGTGTGTGTGTTTTGGCTTTACACGTTTGACTGAATGAAGAGGGCTCAAATGTGTCAACTTTTTAAAATTTATTATTATTATTTTTTTTATTTTAACTCAGCGTAGGATTGTTGTTTTACTTCCCGGGTTTTCAGTTGAGAGATTATCTTCTCGTATCATATCACAGAACAAATCTTCAGTTTTGTTCGCTTTTAAATGTCTTTGGGTCGTTCTGTGTGTCCAGCTGTGTGTATGAGGCGTACTAAATAAACAAGATTATGCCAGAAAGAAAGCTAACATTAGCAACACTCACGTGAAGGGGTGGACAGATCACTAGTTTAGGTGCCAAGCTTTCAGGGTTCTTTTTTTATTAAACAACAGAAAGCAGAAAAAGTCTACTTCCCAAACCTGACAACCCTGACGAGGAATAACGCAAGCGGGGGGTTAAATAATTAGAGAATGATCTTTTTGGCATATTTCTGAACAAGGAATCATAGTAGCGTACTCCGAAATTAAAATGTGGAGCTCGTTAGGTCTTCTGCAAAAGAAAACATTATTATTTTTCATTGTTCGTTTCATTGTTATTTTTGTTTTAAACACAACACGTTGCAGTTGGATCATATATTCCTCGGTGGTGCAAAGCAACTCAACGCTACTCTTTTCCGAATCTCGTCACCTGCCGCACCACGCACAAAACCAGTGACTGTTGATAGGCGCTGTTTTTACTATGCATGATAATTAGCTTGAGTGGATGCTAGGCAATATTTCCAGAATGTAGAAACAAGGGCAACGGAGCAGAATACAGTGGAGTGCAACAGCAACAGCAACAGCAACAACAACAACAACAAAACAAAACAAAACAAATAATTGTGCAGTCATCAAGTGAAAACGAAGACGCTAGCTAGATTAAATAACATCTTTTTACAAGCGATGACTACATTATAAATGTTCGCCGAAGACACGATCATGAGAGGATAAAAACTAAAGCTACATAAAAGTGCTTATTTTCCATCGTCTGTATTAACAAACATAATCATATCGTCACGCTTTGGAGTTAAATTACGCTTTTCAGCCTAATTAATCAGACTTTATGTGCTGTCATTGCTGATAAATGTATGATTTGTCCACCCCTGAACGAATTCCTCTAAAAGTAAGCTTTATTTTTTTTTTTTCTCTCTTCCATCCAGCTAAAAGCAGCTCTTGGTCATGTATGTGCATGTTCGCATGCACGTTTAATTGCACAGTAACTAATTACTGATCATTGGACAAGTTGATGACGGACAAATCCATCATTGCTTGTCCTAATATTTTTGGCTTACCTGATTTCAGAAAAGTGAGGGTCAGGTTTGTGCGCATCCTTTTTATTTATTTTTTTTTTTCCTTGCAAAATGGAAAGAAGACAGAGCCGAGCTTTTTCGCCTTAACAGACTTGTACATTTCATTATTTTTGTAATCATGTTTCTTCCATCACGGTGTTGATTCGTCTTCAGTTTTCCTTACAGCCTTTATGTTTTACTTCCTATGCATTAACAGTCTTACGGCTTTTTCAGAGGGTGTCGGGTTCTTCGTTTTTTATTTTTCAGACGCTGTTTTCTTGCCCAAAGCTTTTTTTTTTTTTCTTTTTAAATCAGTGACTTTGATATCTGAAGTTCGCTGCAGGTCTGAAGTTGTACTTTCTGTTCTTTTGGTTGTTGTACTTTTAAAAAAAAAACAACAGAAATCCTTAACACCATTGAATGGTGTTACCCATCTCATCTTACCCTTTTCAATTGTTTTATTTTTTTTCTCTGTACATTGCAGTGGGTGTGAAGATAGTATTTTAATATTTGTATAAAGTTTAATTTAATTCTACAGTTTGTGTGTGTATATAACTATTTCTAATTAAAGCTTTCTTTTAAAGTGCACCTTTGCCTAGGATTGCTTTCAAGAATCTGAATAGACATTGTGATGGAACAGCTTTAAAAAAAATTTAAAAAAAAAAAAAACCTTAATGAACAAACCAGAGGTGGTGATGAGGAAAAAATCCTTGAGATGACATGAAGGCAAAACTTTGACTCAAGGGCCCTCTTCTGGGTGAAACCGGGTAATGCGATTATAAATTAAAAGTATACAGAATATTCAGCGTGATCGTATCATGAATAGGAGTCATGGGACTCATTACCTGTTAAATACAGTCCCCTCTGAAAGTATTGGAACAGCAAGGCCAGTTATTATGTTTTTGTTATACACTGAAGGCATTTGGGTTTGAGATCAGAAGATGAATATGAGACGATTGATCAGAATTTCATTGCCTGACAGACCACCCAATTTTTAGATGAGCGAAAGTGACACTACCTCCACTGTGCTTTTTACTGTCCTTCTGATTCTTACTGCTGATGAGTGGTTGGTGAAATGGCCTCTATATTTCTGCTCTCTTGGTCTTCTTCAAACGGTGGATCGTGATTCCTTCACCCCTGAACTGTGGAGGTGGTTGTTGATGTCACTGACTCTTGTTTTTGGGTTTTTCTTCACAGCTCTCACAATGTTTGTCATCAGCTGCTGTTGTTTTTCTTGGCTGACGTGTTCCATGTCTGGTTGTTGGTACACCAGTGGTTTCTTTCTTTTTTAGGAAATTCCATATTGTTGTATTGGCTATTCCCAATGCTTGTGCAATGGCTCTGATCGATTTTCTCTCTTTTCTCAGCTTCAAAATGGCTTGATTTTCTCCCATAGACAGCTCTCTGGTCTTCATGTTGGTTTATCCTTTTTATCAAGAAGTGCAGTCTTCACCGGTGAAACTGTGGCTCAAACCAAGAGACATTCAGTGCTATTAATTATTTAAACAATCAAACTAACAGAGAACACCTGGGCCACAAGACACACCTGTCAGTCATATGTTCCAATATTTTTTTTAATAATTTGAAAAATGGGTGGGTTCAAGCAAAAGGTGCCATGTTCTAAGTTGTTTAACACATCTAGATGTAAATATCAGGAAATTCTGATCTACAGTCTCTCATTCATCTTTTGATCTCAAACCCAGATGTCTTTAGTGTATAGCAAAAAGAAAAGAACTGACCTCCAATATGTTCAGAGGTGACTGTAAGCTTTACCTCTGACTGCAGCAAAGCGCTGACACTGGAGACTCCTTCCATAAATCTATAAATAAACATCTCCTTAATAGAAGAAAACTTCACCATATCAACGATTACACACACTTTTAAACCAGTTTATGAGGAACGTCTGCTGTACGAGTCCCTGTGAATGAGTGGCTACTATAGGAATGATATAGAATTAGAATTTTTCTCTATGCACATTTAATGAGAGGTCGTATATTACAGGGTAAGATGAAACGTCAGTTTCTGTGCATCAAACAACAAGTAAATGGGAAATAATTACAGGCAAGAACTAAAGGAACTCAAGAAATGTCCACACACAATAACTATTAATACAATATGAATTGAATATTGAATTAAATACAAGAAAATATGGCCATAAACGTGAGATACAGTTGGGCAAACCGATAAGGTAGGACAACTCAACAGTGGTTCAGCCCAGGACATCTGCAGCTAACATCCTCCTTAGAGGAGTATAATGTAAAGTGTTCCCTTACTTTGGAGGACATTGGTCGTACCGTTAATCATTTGTAAAGTTTCTGGATTCAGGAGAGTTCCGCTTCCCATACAAAATGAATGAGAACCACTGGAATGAGGACATTTATCAGGTTAGAAAATTCAGCAGAAATGCATTGATTTATGCCTATTGTTACTCATTTTAAATATAAAGATTTCTCTTGGCAAAGCATGAACCCAGACCCCATTAGTAAAGGCTTAGCTCTGGACGAGCAAGATAAGCTTAACAACTTTTGTCCAAAACAATAGCACGGTCATTGAATATGTAGACTTACATGCAACAACCTCAATTTCCTCAGTCCTGACTTTATTCTAAAACACTGGACGTTGGCTTATAGTATAGTTATTAGTATTCGTCCCTGGTTTTCTCCAAAATACTCAGAAGTCCTGATGATTCACTGCCGGTTCATCTGAAGATTTCTGCCTGGTGTGGCATCGGAAGAGGATGATCAAAACCAGTGCCTCAGGAATTTGGAAGAAAAAGTACAGAAAAGGGAAAAGGAAATATGGGCCGATGAACTCTGGCTGAAAGGCTACTTTTAGGATCGTATAGCAGAGAGGGACGTTCTGGCAACCAGTCTCTATAGCAACAGTCCTCCTACACCTTAGGGTTACAGTAACAGGAAAAACATTTAAAAATAATAATAATAATAATAATAATAATAAACATTGTATAATAATAAATAACTTGCACTTACAAAACATGGCATAGTTTAAGTGTCAGGTAAGATAAGTGTACTTTTAAACTTTTAAATATTACATAACTTAAATATTATGTAACACTTCAACATCTACAGACATTTTACTTAACTGCTTTCAAGTGAGCTGCAAAAAAAAAGAGGTTTAAAAAACTATTTTTAAAAACATGCATTTATACTGTAGAAGTACCCAAGGCTAAAATTCAGTTTGCTATACAATGTTAAAAGAGGCAGATTCCTTTACTTACGGTCCGTCAAACCTGAAGAAGAGTGACAGTGCATAGCCGAGTGCATATCCAATAAGTGGCATCAGTGCTGCTGTTGCCACGAGTCGAGGTGCTGCAACTATCAGGATAGATTCGCCTAGTAAAATCCCAACCAGAACAGCAAACACAATCAAACCTACCAGCATTAAACTCAGCCCAACCTGTGACATAAGAAAAAACACTGTCATAATGAACTGCACATCCTGCTGTTCAGTTTTTCTAGTGTCAGCTACAAGCATACGATAACGTTGACCTACCCTGGTGACAAGTTTGGAGTACTGTGGTATGCGATAGTTAATATAGATGCCAATGGCACAGGGCAGCAAAGTCAAGAACAAGGCCAGGATGATGCTACCATAGGGGACAGCACTCAGGTCAGAGAAGCCGTGGCAGTAAATGAGGAGCTGGAGGGGCATCATTCCCAGTGCTGCCAGTGTAGAGCAAGTCGTCATCACAATGCTGAGATAGAATAAGATCGGTCAGAAAAATCTGATGCCAAAAACTCACCATCACTGATTAGATATGACGGAAATGTCCCATATTGCTTGGGTAGCATTGCTAGCTTTTTGTTATTAATTTTGTCCAAAACAATGTACTAACACAATAGCATACAAGGACAGCAGATAGGCTTGTTCTGAAATCAGTGTTGAATATGCATGCTACTGAGAACTCATGAATAATTTGCTTAAAAAAAGCAAACAAAGAGGCAAGATTATTTGTTATAAGCCAATGTTACCCCTAGGAGCTATGTTGTCGGGGGCGAATAGCCCCCTGGTAGGGACTCCCAAGGCAAACTGGTCCTAGGTGAGGTGCCAGACTAAGAGTGATTCATACATCCTTATAAAGGAAAAAAACAAGGACCTAGACCCCTCACTCGGAGTAGGGAAACCAGGGCCCCGCCCTAGAGCCAGGCCTGGTGGGGAACTCATCAGTGAGTGCCTGGTGGTTGCGACGTTACCCATGGGGCCTGGCTGGGCACAGTACCGTCCTCTTGTGAGCCTACTACCTGCAGGATGAGTTGCAAGGCTTTGGTGTATTGTGGATTGGGCAGCAGTTGAAGGCAGTGGTCTTGGTGGACCTATCCGTGGCTACCGAAACTGGTATTAGGGACATGGAACGTGACGACTCTGGTGGGAAAGGAGCCAGAGCTAGTACAGGAAGTGGAGATACAAGTGGCGGAAATGCCTTAGAGATAGGGCAAGGAGCTCAGACATTTGGGGGGAGCTCAAAGTAGAGTCGCTGCTCCTCTGCATCAAAAGGAGCCAACTGAGGTGGTTCGGGCATCTGGCTAGGATGCCTCCTGGACACCTCCCTGGGGAAGTGTTTCAGGCATGTCCAATGGGGAGAAGACCCCTGAGCAGACCATGGACTAGATGGAGAGATTATATCTCTCGTCTGGCCTGGGAGCACCTGGGTATCCCCGTGGAGGACCTGGAGGAGGTGGCTAGGGAGAGGCAGGTTCTATGTTGTTTATGTTAAGAGATCAACCTCTTAACAAGACAAGTTAAAACAAGATGGGGCTCTTTGACAGGGCAGCAAATGGGCACTGGTCAACAGGCTGTGGAAAAGCTGGCCATGGACCATGGAACTTGGGCCATGGAACTTCAAATTTAAGTTGTGTAAGGCGGGAGAGACTCCAAGGGGTTCCCCAAATGGTGGAGGCTACCAAGGCCATCCTCTCTGAGTAAGGAAGTAGCTGCTGCTAGGCTGAGTGGATAGGATCTGTGTGCATGTTACTGAATACCTCACTCCTCACACCCATAGGTGCTTGTTGAACATCCCATTCCAGATTTATTCCCCCTTTGCTGTTATAATAACCTCCACTCTTTCAGGAAGGCTTTCCACTAGATTTTGGAGCGTTGCTGTGGGAATTTGTGTTCATTCAGCTACAAGAGCATTAGTGAGGTCAGGCACTGATGCTGGGTGAGGAGGTCTGGGGTGCAGTCGGTGTTCCAGTTCATCCCAAAGGTGTTCAGTGGGGTAGAGTTCAGGGCTTTGTGTAGGACACTCGAGTTCTTCCTCTCCAACTTGGCAGACTATGTCTTAATGGAGCTCGCTTTGTGCACAGGGGCATCGTCATGCTGGAACAGGTTTGGGCTTCTTAGTTCCAGTGAAGGGAAACTGTAATGCTACAGCATACAGAGACATTCTATACAATTGTGTTCTTCAACATTTGTGGTAACAGTTTGAGGAAGAATCACATATGGGTGTGATGGTCAGGTGTCCACATATATTTGGCCATATAGAGTATATTTATATGATCTCTCTCTCTCTCTTTGCTCATTGGCCTGATCGTATCTATGTGTATGTGTGGCTGTGAGGGGACCAAAGCCAAGAAGAATATCAAGGGAGCAAGCAGCAAGCAAGCTGGAAAGCAGTAATGCTGTTTTCATCTTACAAAGAGTTGTTATTTTACAAAAGCTGACTAATTCATCAATTGTAGTAGCGTAAAACAAAAAACTTCATGTGCACTCTTACCTTGGGACTGCAATATTCCCTGAGTGGCATAATGCTGAGAAGCACTAGGGGAAAAACCAGGAGCTGCTCAGAGAAAGATACAACGCACACATGCAGCAGAATTCCCTTGCACAATTGATGACGTACTCTGCCTAGAGTAGCAGCAGATGTTCACCCAAATCATGGCTAAGTAGGCTACGGAATGAGCTGTCAAAAAAGAGCTCCTTGACCATCAGATAAGCCAAGCTTGAGCGGCTTGATCTATCCTAGGAGGAGCACTACTGGTTGTCCTTCCTGAAGCCAGCCATCACATCTTTCCAAATCAGGTTTAGCTCTTCCTACTCACCCCAAACTATTCCCACTGGTCCCAATGCTAAAACCAATCCCAACCCACTACATTGAATAATATGCTTTAAGATGAATAACTGAATAATATGTTGTGACCACAAGGGGTTAAAAACTGCTGTGTCCAGACATTGGAGTTTGAAGGGGGTTCCTTCCTCAATGACTACTGCCTAATCTGGGATGTTGACCATGTGACCTACCTAAGGCCTGATGGTAAGATATTGAGAATGAGGTAATGATAATAATGATAAATAATGCACAGGATTTTTGAGGAATCCATGAGCCAGTTTTCCACCCCAATAGTTATGATATCAATGCAGTTCAGTACCTTGCATTCTGTTACAATGTCTGGAGGCTAAACAAGGCATCTGAGTTTAACATCTATCCTATATCCCAGTTGGATGTTCTAATTGAGGACCTAGGAAGGTTGTGGTTTGTTTCTCCTTATACTGTAGGAGAGTAGATTGGAAGGTGCTCTGGTTCCAAAGGGCCAATTTCAAACCATAGTGGCATACATCTCCTGTTTTACAAAATTTGCATTGGCTCCCAGTTAAATTCTGTGTAAATTTTAAAATTTCACTTTTAACTTACAAAGCACTCAACAATTTGGCTCCTTCATATCTCTTAGACCTTCTTCATATACACACTCCTTCTCGCATTTTAAGATCGGCTTCTGCACTTACGCTTGTTCTCCCACGCACTCGGACAACTTCCATGGGGTCACGAGCTTTTGGTTATGCGGCTCCCCTTGGAACTCACTTCCTGTAGAAGTTCGCAATAGTTCAAGTCTTCCGGTCTTTAAATCTCGTCTTAAAACTTATTTTTTTAGGCAGGCTTTTATGTGATTTTATGTTTGTTTGTTGTATTGGCTTTTATTGTTTAATGTTATTGTTTCACCCTGTTTTATGGACTTTGTAAGGTGTCCTTGAGTGCCATGAAAGGCGCCTATAAATAAAATGTATAATAATAATATGTCAATAGTGAACGTCGCCTCTTGGATTCCAAACACTGAACAGTTGCACTCCAATCTGTGGCTCCATCAATATTATACTGCAGCTTACTACTGTGTATTAATGTGTTATGATCCCCTCAAGAGAGTGTTGAGCATGATGGGGCAGAAAATGACAGGGGTGGACTGTCTGCCAACTCAAAAAAGTGGAGGCACAGTAATTGGGGTGTCAGATCAGCCAAGGCCATCTAACAGAAAACAAACGTAGAAGATGGAAGGAATATTCGAAGCACTACTCAAACAAAAACAATTAACAAACAAACAAAAAAACAGGTACTACTATGGAGTTGGTGGGGTATTATATGTATCTTTTTGCTTACTCTTCCTCTATAATCTTCCCTATTCCAGGCCTCACATAGAAAGGACACCTGGCAAGACCACAGACATCACAGGCAAGAAAGACCTGCTTTCACATGGTAGCCCTGACCATAATAGCACTAATGTCAGACTATGAACACCCAGGTGTATATTTAGGCCATGACTTGTCTGCTGCTAAACAGTAAAATAGACAATCATTGAAATCTTTGGATATCAGTTGGGCAGGGGAGGACTTACAGCATTACCTCACCAGACATCTCTTCATCCTCATAACCAAGATTTTATTTTATTTTATTTTATTTATTTTTTTAGTAGTTCAGCATGCTATGTTTTCCAAAATGTTATTACTCTCAATTTTCCAGTCCGTGAATTGTTCCGAAAAAAGATCATTTTGCAGTATAGTTAAAATGCCAAACTTTATTTTACATTTCCTTTGTGCTGTTGCAGGTAGGGAGGGCTTGCTTATGTCCTCACTCTACAGACATGATCATTTCCTCACCTTAACCAGTGTGGAGTGCCAGATTCTCACCAGTGATTCACCAGTGTAGCATTCCTACTTCAGAAAGACCCCAAGTATTCTGCTTAATTAACAAAAATCTTTTTCAGTCAGTCAAAATGACAAATTTTCCTTGGCTCCTCAGTGGTAGAATGGGCTTCCACCTCCAGTCAGAAGAGCTCAGGGTCTCCATTCCTTCTGTTAAGGTCTTAAAACCTTATGCCCTTTAATATCTTTGTGTTTCTCTGCACCAGCACATATTCTTGACATTCTCACGTTTTCCTTGTTAGTTACTGAGTAGACCATTCTAGCACTTGTATAAGCTTTGCATTAGTTTCTAGTTTCAGGTTATGAATCCTTGCAGATTTAAGTACTGCATACTGTTTACACCTTAAGCCCTCATCACTTAGGGACCCTGGACCACCAGTGGGTCCTGTGATTTTTCTTTTTTTTAATAGATATGCAAAAAAGCACTTGGTGAAAATGTTTATTTATTTATCAGCCAGTCGGAGGGGGGTCACCATGGGAATGGGAAAGAATAGAAACTGCAATTTACATAATGAAATTAGTTAACTAATGTAGCTAACATCAGAAGATCATTGACAAACTGTGAACATCTGGGCTGATCTATCTGGGCTGCAAAAAATGCAAAAAGAAAAAAAGCAGAAAAGGAGAAACAGACCGCTAAAAAATTAATCTTAAGTAACTAGATTTAGTCTGCTCTTGTAAACCTTTGCTGATGTAATTGAAATGGAAAAAATTCCCTCAAGAAAGATAATGAGAATGATAGTTGATAATGCTAATGATAAATAATGAAGTATTAATTCTGTTCATTCATGCATATAAAATAATTTTGACTACACTGACGAAGTTGTCGCTATGGGCCACAGAATGTACAGCAGTGGCCCTGGCTGTCACTAAGAGTAATGTCTGCTAATGGTCTAAATGGTCTAAATTAATTACTAATTACTGATTAGTGAGAAAAAAAGTGGAGTCAGTTAGCTACTCATAGCTCAAACACAATAAATTCTGTGTAGACATTTGTATATAAGTCTCAATATAGAGACTATAAAGACTCAGTATAAAGACTCTCACTATAGACTGTTAATGGTATAATGGTGGAAATGTACCTGAGATTCATGTCCCCCTTGAAGGCAAAGGACAGGACATTGGAAAGCACCCCTCCTGGAGAGCAGCCACAAACCAGCACTGCCATGGCCTGACTGGTACCGAGCTGGAACAGTTTAGCCAGAGAGAAGGCCGTGAGGGGCATCACCCCGAACTGAGCCACTATGGCGATCACCACCCCTTTGGGCTTCACAATGTGGGCCTTTATCTTGGAGACCTCCATTGTACAGCCGAGTGAAACCATAGTGTCACAAAGGACAAAAATGCTAACCCAGTTAGCAGCCTTATTCAGATTTACAGAAACTGCAGTGTTGTTTGAGAAGGTGACATCGGTGAAATTACTTTGGCTCCATCGATCCACATCATAAGAAAAATTTGCACTTTGGTTGAAGGTGAGCTCCATTTTCAATGCCTGTTGTGTGAGTATTTCTAGGCAAAGAGGACATGGAAGATCAAGATCAATATATCAAAAGTGCAAATGCAGTAAAAACAAATGCAACACAATATGTGTTGCACCAAATACATGCCAGGTACACACCAGATACACAGGGACAATGCTTTCCTTAGTATACTGTAACTTTTCTTTGAAATAATCTCTGATAATTAGAAAAATTGACAGGAGTTTAGAACATAAAACACAAAGTACTGAACCTTTCTTTGCAGTATGTGTTGTTTTAGAAAAAGTTTAGTCCTTCCTGCCTTTCTCAGGACTTACCTCAATGATTCGCTCCCAGTTGAACAGTTTGATCAGTCTGAATACAGACGAGTTTGGAAAATTTGTGCATTATGTGGTTTTAATTTTGAGGAGTAACAAACAGAATTCTATTCACAGTGCCTTTACACCCTCTCTTTGTTTTGCATTTTTTGGCTAAGGGCCATTCATTTGGATACAAATGAACAGATACAAAACTAACAGGGATGATATGTCATATCGAAGGTTTGATCCTGAACTCAGGTTACTGTCTGTGTGGAGTTGTGTGTTCCCCATGTGTTCACATGTGTATCCTCCAGGGTCTCTGGTTTCCCCTTACGTCCCAAAACATCCCTCTAGATGGATTGTCTATGGTCAGTTGAATGTGTGGGTGCATAGTGCTCCATAGTGGACTTGAGTCCCATTCAAGTTGTATTCTCATCTCTTGAACAGTGTTCCTGGCATAGGTTCCGAATCCTGCACGTCCCTGACCAAGATAAAATGGTTACCGAATGAAAGAATAACCTCATCAACATATGATAGAGACTGTATTATATTATGTTTTCTCTTTATAACTTACATACTGGGCAAAGCTGGGTAAATTCTTCTTTCAGTCATTACTGCATTCCACAGTCTTTGCTCTGTCTCTCACAGCAAACAGGTTTTCCGAACAGCAACTTATGCTGTCGGCTGTGAGCTCAAAAGTGTGGGAAAGCAACATCTTGATGTGGGCTTTTGACAGTCTTTCCCAGTGCACTTAATAGTAGTCTGGGCTGTGTTTAAACCCAGCATTAGTGACTTGTGGTCAGCAAAATGTTAAAATACAGATGCAGTAAAAACCAAAAAAAAAACAAAACAAGAAGTGTAACACAATAGACTGGATACACAGGACAATGTGTGTCTTAGAATATTGTAGCCTTTCAATAATCTGCAATATTTAAGAAAATTACACAGGACATCTTTCAGTTTAGAACATGACAAAGCACACAGTGCAACATACTGAACATTTCTTTGTAGTATGTGTTGTTTTAGTGAGAGTATAGTCGTATGGGGGGAAAGGAGGTTAGGGTTCCTTTATGATTCTCTTAGAGCTTACCTTGATAATTCATTCCTAGTTTGAGCAAGTTTGAATTTGGAGAGTTTGGAGTTGTCTGATGTGGTTTTTAATTATGAGAATAGATGACTGCAAAGCCACTGTGCCTTTGCACCCTCTCTTAGTGTTGAGGTGTTTGTCTGAGGGACATTCATGTAGACTTATCAAATTAGATACACAACCACATGAACCACATCAAGTTCAACAGACTGACTGATGAAGTTATGTTATTATAATCTTGGACAGGAAATCGAGATTGAAGATATCTCCAGACTTATTTTTGCCACACTGCATACAAGGCAGTAGCAAGCCTATGGGATCCCAAAGAGGTGCCATCCAGGGGATTCTGTACAAGGCAAAGAGAGTCGCTCGACACTGTGCTGCCCTGAGGGAACCAGGATGTGGCAAGGTCTGATAAGCAGCAAAAAGAACTTGTCTCCGGTATCCCAGTGGCATCACACAAAACCCTCCAGCCTGTGAGGCAGGCTGTGGTGATTATCTCTCTCTCTGGTGTCTCTGGTCCCAGGCAAACTGTTCTGATATACATGCACTACACCATCACCACGCTCCATCTACTGAAACAAGGACACATTTCAGTATGTGACATTTGAGGTCCAGTTGCAGTCTGATGACTCATTTCTGGCATGTCTACATCTCCAGCTAGTCTAGACGAATTACTTATGTGTCTGACTGTCTTCATCAGTCCAGGCTTTCTCAACAGAAGCCAATACTGCAGGCGACGCCTTGGGTGAACCTGATTGGTAAGTATGATAATATTTGCCACGTGATGGTGGGAACATGTAGCTTATGTTCCAGTTGGCCTGCTGTTTGTTTCAGCACACAGGAACTAGTCATTCAGATATACAGATATCAGGCGATGTTCTGATGCTAGCCATTAGAGAAGACAAGGCTGTCTGCAGGCGTGTTAAAAACGCTCATAAAAAGGAAGGACTTTGGAAGGCAAGCCTCAGGAAACATCTGTGCTCCTGAGCATGGGGGACATAAAAGTAAGCATCGCACAAGTCTATGGATGTGAACCAGTTACTGTGGCTGCACAACATGACCAACACCTGCCAACATAATGAAATTAGCTAACTAATGTCACTAACATCAGAAGATCATTAAGAAGCTGTAAACATGAAAATGAATTGGATTTAGTCAACTTGTCTGATCTCTTGCAACCCTTTGTTGATGTAATTGAAATGGAAAAAGGTTAATGTCTAAGAAGTATTAGGCTAACACACATTATGTTGCTAGCTCATTCATCGCTTATGTGACCAGAATGTACAGAAAGTGACCCATCCAAGCCCGCCTACAGAACTCTTACCCAGAAAACACTGAGTGCTGCATTACAAGCAAAAGGTGCTTTAACAAAGTATTAGTTAAGGGGTGTGCATACTTGTGCAACCAGGTTATTGTATTTCTTCTTCTTCCTTTTCCTTAAAATGTTTCAATTTGTTGTCACTTGAATTCTGCTTGTTGCTATATCACATTAAAAGGATCTGACATGATTTTATCTGGGTTTCACTGTTTACATCACAAAAACCTGCGATTTTAACAGGTGTGTGTGGACTTTTTATATCCACTCTCTAATACTACCTCATTAGATTATTCTTTCACCTGATAATACTTTGATAATATTTGTTTATATATTTAATAATACTTGATCATATTTTCTCTTAGATTTCTGTAGTTTTGCCATGGTTATTTGAGTGTGTGTGTGTGTGTTAATGTGTGTGAGGACAGGTTAATTTGTGTGAGCTGATCTGAAAACATATTTCGACATTTTATAGAAAGGCTTTTATTCTGTATGTTCAGCAGCTCAGGGGAAATTTACACACAGTTCTTTACTGAATAATTCCACGATTGCTGTACAATGAAATCAAACCTGTGGCTTTGTGTCATTTTATTATAACTGATTTCAAATGATTTTCACTGTTATTCCAATTTTGTCTGAACAAACTATTTAAAGTGAATCTCCTTGAGCAGGAGGTGAAGCATATACTTATCATGCCAAGAAGAAAAGACATCAGCCATGGCATCAGAGAAGCAATTGTTGCTGCTCATCAATCTGGGAAGGGTTATAAGGCCATCTCCATACAGTTTGAAATTCACCATTCTACAGTGAGAAGAATTGTTTACAAACAGAGAGCCTTCAAGGCATTTGGAAATCTTCCCAGGAGTGGGCATCCCAGTAAATTCAGTCCAAGGTCAGACCCTTTAATGCTCAGAGATATAAAGAAAATCCCAAGAGCTACATCATGTGACCTACAGGCCTCTGTTAGCACATTAAATGTTTTTCTTGTTTACATTTATGGCATTTGGTAGACGCCCTTATCCAGAGTGACTTACATTTATCTCATTTATACAACTGAGCAGTTGAGGGTGAAGGGCCTTGCTCAGGGGCCCAGCAGTGGTAGCTTGGTGGTGCTGGGGATTGAACTCATGACCTTCCGATCAGTAGCCCAACATCTTAACCACTGAGCTACCACTCCCCCCCCCGATTCTTATCATTGAAGGGTGGCTAGGAAAAAGTCCCTTCTCTCAAAAAAGAATATGGCAACATGACTTGTGGTTTGCAAACCACAAAAGTTCTGGAACAATATCTTTTGGACCGATGAGACCAAGGACGGAGATGTTTGGTCATCATGTACAGCACCATGTTTGATGAAAACCAAACACAGCATACCACGACAAACACCTCATACAAACTGTCAGGCATGGTAGTGGAGGGGTGGTGGAGGGTGTACTTTTTTCCCACGACTTTATTTCTTTAAATATAAATAATGAATATATCCAAAAGCACTAATACCCACCAAGAAAAACAGGAATAGAATCTGCATCAGCACTTCAGAATAACAGTGCTAACAAATGAGAATATATTTATTCAAATCAATTTCAGCAGTGAGCCACACATACAGTAGTTTTACATATTTTGATGCCAACAGGACTTAAATTAATTGTTCTCAATTAAAATAATATGCAATTTTTTGTTTTTATTATTAATTATGCAAATATAATCCAAAAACAATGATTCCCAGAACTCCCTAGCAGCCACACTTATTTCCTCAGTTCCCACCTGCCATCCGCACTCTCCCACGTTCTACACAACATTTTCATTGTCACAACAGTGAGCATGCAGTGACAATGAAAGCTCTTTCCAATTTTTTAAACCTGATTTGTCTGCTTATTTATTGTTTGGATGACCCTTTAGCTCTTAAGCATAGACACACAACTGTGAGGCTTCACAAAGACCTCACATTGATGGGGAGAGGAACTGACCAACTGATCTCTCCAAGGTCTCTGTGAAATGAATCCTATATTTGAACATGTATATTTTGAAAATCACCCAACTTTGATTCAACTATTTATAACGGCAAACTAAACACAAAAATGATTCACCTATTTTGCAAAAATGATTACATTTGCCTACTTACATTTTATTGAACATATTACAGTCGAGTAAATATTGATAGTCCTTCTTTCTTCATTATTGGACCTTCTTCATCAGAGAGTTGCAGAAAATTTTCACGTTCCTTTGTTATTTAATTAAAAAAGGATTATGTTGCACATAAGAAAAGTGAGGCCAGATATTACCTACAGTGAGCATGCAGTGACAGTGAAAGCTCTTTCCAATGCTCCAGTATTTGATTTGACTTGGGAGGATGTGTTCTTGCTGATGTTATAACAAGAAAAGTTTTTGCACTGGCTCTGTGCCAGTTGTTGATTCTGCTCGCAAATAAATTTTCATTCAATTTTATGTAAAAATAAATTGATGTGAAATATCACAGCTCTGAAGAGTTTGAATGGGTGTGATGTCTGGAGAATTTTTAAATGAATACGGTACTTTAATTGTCAGAGAGTTTGCCTAGAGCTTGTAGAGTTATTTGAATTTATCCCAGTTTTTTTTTTTTTTTTTTACTGAAAATCATTGAGGCCTTGATGATTCTATGCCGGTTTATATGAAGATTTCTTCTGGCATCTGAAGATGATGATTAAAGCCAATGCATCAACAACTTGAAAGAAAAGGTAGATTAAAGGGAAGAGAATGAATGGTCCGATGACCTCTTGCTCAAAGGCTAACTCTAGGATTGCGTAGCAGACATGGAGGTTTTGGCAACCTGTCTCCACAGCAACAGTCCTCCTACAGCTTAGGGTTAAAGCAAAAGAGACAGACAACCTCAGAAACGTACATTTGAAGCATGATATTGGCAGACATATTAAAGAAAAGTTCATATACTGTCAGGCAGTGTATGTAAGTGTCAGGCATGGAGAGAGATATGGAAGGATTTTAAATACCTTCCTTTACAGGAATATAACTTCATCTCAGGGGAGACTATGGCTAATGCATAATAATAATAATAATAATAATAATAATAAAAGCATCAGTGGTTTGAATACCTGGAAAAACACCTCCTGATGATGAGGAAGAATATTTTCGCAGAACTACTGCTTTGGGATGGATACTTAAGGGATTACTGTAAGCACTTTACTAAACCTGACCTTTGCAACACCTATAACCTAATTCATACATATTTGCACAGCTGATGAATGAAAAAAATTGCATTCAGCACCACTAGGTGACACTATGGATATCTTGTTATGTATACAAGCTTACTAATAACCGTCCGTATTTCTGGCCTTCATTAATGAGGTGCATTTGCTGGACAAAACCATACTGCGAAATTTAAGCCTTTAGGAGATGTTCAGATACAGATCAATTTTGGCTGACACCTTCATCCAAAGCTACACGATTGAGCAGTTGAGGGATTAAAGGCTTTGGTCAATTCCCAATCATTCTGGTGCCACCATTTGAACTCATGACCTTCTGATCAGTTACCCAACACCTTAATCACTTATCATACTATCCGTTGTCACCCAGAAGAGGATGGGTTCCCTTTTAAGTCTGGTTCCTCTCAAGGTTTTTTTTTTCCTCAAGTTGTCTTAGTGTGTTTTTTTCTCTTGCTACTGTCATCTCTGACTTACTCATTATTATCTAAATCAAAATACATTTCCAGCTTTCTGTAAAAAAAAAATTGCTGTTAAAAGCACTATATAAATAAAAATGTCTTTAAATTAAGTTGTAGATACACGTGTAACACAGAAGACTAAAATTCAGTTGGACATACAATGTCATGAGCCAGTCTTATTTACTTACGATTCATCAAACCTGAAGAGAAAAGACAGCACGTAGCCAAGTACATATCCAATAAGTGGCATCAGTGCTCCTGTGGCCACAAGTCGAGGTTCTGCCACCACCCAAATGATTGATCCTAGTGAAATGCTGAGCAGAATACCTAAAGCAATATAACCAACCAGCATTATGCCCAGCCCAACCTGTGATAGAAAGAGAGGACACTGACATGATGAACTCTGCTTCCTACCCTTTGTTTATTTTTATTTACAAGCATTTTGTTCAGTTACCTTGATGACAAGTGTGGACTTCTCTGGCACGCGATAGCTGATATAGATGCCAACTGAGCAAGGCAGCACAGTCAAGATCAAGGTCAGGATGATGTGAACGTAAGGCACAGCACTCAGGTTGGAGAAGCCATGGCAGTAAATAAAGAGCAGCAGAGGTATCATACCCAGCGCCGCCAATGTAGAGCAAGTCGTCATCACAATGCTGTGATGGAAGGAAATCAGTCACAAACATCCATTGGCAAAGAATTACCTTTATTATTTTTAGCTACAAAGAAAGGTCGTATATATCACTGGTGCTGCATTGCTAGCCTTTAGAGCAATGATAATAGAGGTTCGGTAGTGTAATGGTATAAGGACAATGGGTCTTCATTTCAGGGTGCTTAGCATGGCTTTTTCTGAGATCTAAGCATGCTTGGTAATTAAGGTGAGGTGCCTGCATTAGTGGTCTGGTTCCTCAGTGCTGAAATCAGATTTCCAACCCAGTGTCCATGCTTTCATAAAATAAAATTTGTTTGTATATATATATATTTTTTTTTTTTTTTGGACTGGCATGTATATTTTACACGTTCACTAAGGTCCCAACTATGAAATTCGACCTTTATTGCTGCAGAGTAGATCACTCTTGCACTTGTACAACTCGTCAATAGTTTCTAGTCTTTCAGGTTATGAATACTTACAGATTGTGGAAGTACTATGTTGTGTTTGCACCAATCTCCAAACCAGATAATCTTGAATAAATACTCCAGCATGGGGAAAATGCAGATTTCACTGACTTATTCTGACTAAAATAATTTTTTTTATGTTACAGGTTTGCTGCTTTTCATTTTCAGAAGGTTTTAGAGCACATCCTTGACATTTACTCTATGTTTGAGATAGTATATACCCTTCACATTATGTTACCTTACTGCTGATGGTGTAATGGCAGAAATATATATTCAATATATATATATATATATATTCTATATTCAATTTATTTATAGAGCACATTTAAAACAACCTTAGTTGACCAAAGTGCTGTACATAAAGCATAAACCTAATTACAGCATTTATAAATTGCACAGACCTAATCGCTGCATTAGTATTGCATAGGCTTATATACAACAGTAAAATCCATATAACCTTAAAACAACCCAATCACCTATCATTAAAAGCACGGGAGAAAAGATGCGTTTTTAACAGACATTTAAATTCAGACACTGTAGAAGCAGTTCTGATAGGCAAAGTGTTCCATAATTTGGGACCAGCGACGGAGAAAGCTCTATCTCCCCTACATTTTAGTCTTGTTCTGGGAATCCACAACATATGTGTAATCTGAGATCTGAGTGATCTGACAGGATTGTGAACAGGAAGCAACTCTGAAAGATATTGAGAAGCAAGACAATTTACAGCCTTGTACGCAAAAAGCAGAATTTTAAACTCAATACGGTAATGCAACGGTAACCGGTGCAGCGAGCGTAAGATAGGTGTAATATGTAATAAACAATACAGTTACAATAATCGAATCGTGAAGAGATGAAAGCATGTATTACAGTCTCAAAACTCTTCCTGCTCAGGAAGAGTTTAATCTTCGCTAATCTACAAAGATGGTAGAACCCAGAGCTCACAGTGGCATTAATTTGTTTATCTAATGGTAGTTCGCAGTCTAGTATAAAACCCTGAATCGACTGTGCTCACGTCAGTTTTGCCATTTGATCCGAACAAAACAACTTGCGTTTTATCATTATTAAATGTAGAAAGTTATTTGTAAGCCACGTTTCCGATTCAAGGAAACAGGCAGTTAATTGATTTACAGCAGAATTATCATGACGTTTAAGTGGTATGTAGAGCTGAGTATCGTCAGCATAGCAATGATATGATACACCAAATCTCCTAAATATAGATCCCATGGGTAACATATACAGTGGAAACAATATCGGTGCCAAGATTGATCCCTGGGGAACACGCATGTAGAATGCGCTACAGAAGAAGAGTACTTGGCAATGCTGACTGAAAATCTTCTGTTGGACAGAAAAGATCGAAACCAGTTAAGTACAGTGCCCAGAAATGTACCTGAGATTCATGTCCCCCTTAACGGCTAAGGCCAGGATATTGGAAAGCATTCCCCCTGGACAGCAGCCACAAACCAGCACTGCCATGGCTGCACTGGGACCGAGCTGGAACAGTTTAACCAGAGAGAAGGCTGTGAGGGGCATCACCCCAAACTGTGCCACCAAGGGGATCATCAAGCTTTTGGGCTTTTTGATGTGGGCCTTTATCTTGGAGATCTCCATTGTGCAGCCGAGAGCAACCATCGTGTCACAGAGAACGATTATGCAGATCACATTAATGGCCTGATCCAGAGAGGCAGAAACAGAGATGTCTGACAAGGTGACATTGGTGAAATTATTTTGGCTCTGTAGATCCAGATCATAGGAAGGAAGAGCAGTTTGGTTAGAGGTGAGCTCCATTTTCAGTGCCTGTTCAGTGTGAATTTCTGTAAGAAGAGGAAAAAGAAATGTAGTCTTAGATAAAGAAGAAGCAAAAAAAAAAAAAAAACCCAGAAGTTTTCTTCATAATTCTGTCAGAACTCACCTTGACAACTCGTCTTCTTCAGAGGCTTCTTACAGTCTCTGTTACAATACACTTGCAAAACATGCTACAGACTTTATGGAAATGAGGGCATGCATGCTAATTAATAAAGCTGGCTTCTCTTGTTTTTTTCTTTCTTTTTAATTTTTTTTTTTTCCTAGAATGGTGCTGGCACTCCTTTTTCATTAAATAAATCAGTAGTTTGAATAAATAACTATCAACCAGATCCCCAAAAACCCAGGAAGTCCCCAGTTACTTCTGTCTTATGAATCTAGGCACACACTTGCCCATGACATATTTATAAAAAGTCAATACTTTTCCAAAATACACTTAAATTTATATTAAGTAGGCTAAAAAGTATAAGTATAAAGTGAAACAATATACTTGAAGCATTATACATATAATTCAAGTAGACTATTATTATTTTTCAGCTATTTTTCACAAGGGAAGCTAGTCCACAGGCTAGCCCGGAAGCAAACTTCATGACCTGTTAGGTATTTGGTTGGCTCGATTCGTCTCCCATTCTAGTCGACTGCTTTTGTCAGTTAACACCAGCTGGGTAACATTTACAGGATATGTCATACTTTTTTAAGCGTTTATAGTTACGTTTAATGATGTGGAATTTCCGTAATACAAATTAGTTCTTGTTATCACTTAGATTACACCCACTATAAACAACCATTCCTTCACCGGCCTCTTTTTTTTTCCTCTCTCTCTTGTAGGGTTGTTATGGTACTGTAAATAGTATCAATGGAAAAGATTTTATGGAAAAGATGTTCTCAAAAATATCTTTCTAAAGTCGTCTTCAGGTTGGACTAGTTTTACTTTGGGAGGTGGGGTAAATATTATGTCATTATTATCAGAGTGTATTTTTAGTCCCAATATTTTAGTCCAGTCCGTATCCGTCTCCTTAATTATTTACATCCGGAAAGACAGTAACGATCAAGTGCATCTTGTGACAGGTGCTTATAATAAAGGTCAAAACAATCAGTTTATATTCAAATGAGGTGTGTGCATGGACGTGTGCACACATGTCCGGTAAATGTATCCTGAAAAACAATTATTCAATTCAATTCAATTCAGTTTTATTTGTATAGCGCTTTTAACAATGGACATTGTCACAAAGCAGCTTTACAGAAATAAATGGATTAACAAAAAATATATTGTAAATATTTGAATTTATCACTGTGAATTTATCCCTAATGAGCGAGCCAGTGGCGACGGTGGTGAGGAAAAACTCCCTGAGATGATATGAGGAAGAAACCTTGAGAGGATTTATGGGATTTGATCTTATTGTTTTTGTCATATACTGTATACAAGGATGTGCAAAGAGAGTTTTGCGGCGTGATTTTGGTGATAAATGTTTCCTTTCGTTTACACCACTTAAAAAGGTTTGATTAATACTGTGAAGCCATGATATTTTTATACTGGGTTATCATACCATACAGATTTCAACCCGTAACACTGCTACTGTCTTGAAGTTAATAATAAAAAAAAAAAAATCATTGAAGGCAAAAACAAAAGCACAGCGATGCATGTCTAAAATCATTTAGACAAATCTGATCTCTTCTGGAACAATATACTAGAACTCTTTTGCAATAATTCAGCTCGTCATGTTCGGAGAAAGAAGGGTTGCACGTGTGATCCAATATGAACGCCATATCCACAGTGAAGTACGGAGGTGTGACCATCATGATATGACAGAGCTGAAAGATGTTAAATCGTGTTAAATGAAAGGGCCCAATTTTTGTCATTCATAACAGTTAAAATGATTATTTTCTGTAGTTTTGTCTGTAATGGACACAAAGTCTTCTTCTTGAATCTTCTTAAGTTTCAGCTTGTCTTTTGCAGCTTGTTTCTTGGCCAATTGTTAGATTTTGACATATAAAATCTACTCAAGATTCTAAATAAAGGTTACACCACGAAGATCTCAGCAATGCACACTGTACCATGTATTTATTCAAAACAGACCTTGAGTTAATCTAATTAGAAGAAGCTCACTAAAGCTCGGCATGAGACAAAATATCTAGCAAAGCAGTAAATGAGTGTTATAAGCGTAGTATCTAATGAAAGACTCAGCATCCCAAACACAGGATCTACATTCAGTTTATCAGTGTTTAACAGTGTAAATCAAGGGGGAAAAACAATGCGGAAAAATATTTTACTCCAGTAAAAATGAGTAGAAAATACTGGTCTGCTTTTTTGCCATTATCTACAATAATTAGAGAAAACTACAGAGCATCATCCAGCTACAATTTAGAAAACAGAGCTCAGAATATGACACAACACACAATGCGAACCTTTGCAGTATGTATTGTTTCAATAGAAGTGTAGTCACAGATAGAAAAAAACCCCAGAGGTTTTCTTTATGACTCTGTCAGAGCTTACGTTGATGATTTGCCTGCAGTTTACCTGTCTTTGTATCTTGTGTTTTACTTTTAAGGAGGACGGTATGAAATTCTCCTCACTGTGCCATTGCACATGCCTTGCTATTTTTGGCTGAGATGCAATTATTTAAACTTATCAAATGATATGCAAAAGGTTTTCTGCCCTGGACTCTATATCATTGTAAACTCCACACATGGAGAGTGTTACCTTACATGTGAGAACATGAGAACGAATATCTTGCTTGTTTTTGCTTTAGCGTTATGGATTATCCCTTTTTGACATTGCCTGGCTTTGAATTATGACTATGATTATTTGAAAGTGCTTAATAAACACTATACTGAGTTTAATACTTGCCTCTAATTGCTCGTTACAAACTGCTTTAACCTTGTTTTTTTTTTTTTTATAAATAGTTGAAAAAGTCTGAAAATATTTGAGGCACATGCAAACAATAATAACTGCAGTCAGAATTGTTCAGACTTTGGACTGTGATGTGATCAAATCTTCAAAGCCTTGTGGAAAACCAAACTTTACTTTTGTATGCTTCAAGAAGTCATCATTAATATTTACCAACTGATAATAACCAGTACATAGACCTGAGCCGGGAAAAAGCTGTTCCTATAACGTCTATCATGGACATTCTTCCACCAAGCCTCCAGAGGGCATTTTCTCCCCAGTTCTGAATCATTTCCTTGGTTATGCCGCTCATTTCCTGTTCCCATGATATATAAGCGCATGGATTTTTAGTCACTTTGTGAAGACTTACAGTCTGCCTGCGTTTCTGGAGTTCTGAGCAATGTTATTTCTTGACTGCCCTTTGTGTATTATCTTGCTTTGCCTTGTCTCAATTTTGAACCTCTCTAGCCCTTTGGATTTGTCTGCCATTCTACTCTCTGGTGTTTTGACCCTGCTTGGCCTAATGTTCATGATATTGAATTATGATTTGTATTTTACTGCTATTTCTGTTCCTCCAATCTATAAACATCCTGCTCATGGATCCATACACTGCCCCCATGAGCCCTTTGTTACAGTTCCCTTAACTCCAGCATTTTTTAGTCTATCTAAGAGAATATTATGAGCCACATTATTAAAAACTGCACTAAGCAACAAGCAGCACAAGCACACAAGACACAACCCTGATTGGAGGGCAGTAGTAGGTCATTTGCCACTTTAACCAGCGCTGTCTCGGTGCTGTGATGAGGACTAAACACTGCCACAAAGATTTCATGAATGTGATTTCTATGCAAGTATGGAATATCAGCCAATCAGATTACAACCTACAACATTCTGAAGGTTGTGGCCAGAAAAGTGTACAAAATATATTAGGGCATGATCAGAACAAAAGGTAAAGGGACAACGCAATAGGTAATACCAGAATGTAAGGATTGCCTACTTGCCAAATACTCCTTGTAAATTGTGCCATGGCATTAGCAACTAGCATATTCCCTATAACCTGCAAGCAAACCTGAGCTGTATAAGGACATTGTGCAAGACCAGTAATTGCCAAAAACAGGGCTAATCTGAGACATTATGTAAAATGGGGCACCTAGGCACCTAAGCTACAGTACACACCTCATTACATGTGCCTGTAAATGTAAGCGACGGATATAATTTCTTTACAAAAAAAACAAAACAAAACCAATAGTCCTAATTATTCTGAGATTAGTTTATATATGCACTATATATTTATACGCAATATATTCATCCAATAAAGTATGCAGTAATGTGATGGAAATGTGGTGGTTGCTTTTATTTATTTATTTAATTAGAACAGTGTTTTTATTGTCCCACTTAATCAAAAAAATTTTTTAAAGTGGGACAGCATGCTTTGGGTTTTCGGGGGCACTCATCTACGTTTATTAAATGGGGGATATATGCATCGTCGAGTCCTCATCTTATAGCTTAATACAGCATTTTAGCCTTTTAGATGAAAGACAATATATTGTCCATCTCCGCTCTCTGCTGTAGACATCTGTCACAGGCTGCCATGACTTTTTGTTACTGAACACAGTAAGTTGGGGCTCACAGAAACATACAGGTTCCAGAGTGGTATTTATGGTACTATGGTGCCGTTCATGTGCATTCAGCTTGTAATTATGATATTTCTGACAGGAGCTTTCTGACAGGGGTATAAATATTAGGATGCACACACGTAAAATCCCTTTGTCATCCATTTACCAGGCAAAAAAAAACCCCAAAGAACTATCAACACAAAGGAGACAACATTCTACGTTTCTGACCTGCATAAATCAGGTAATGGATCTAAAACATACACAAGCAGATAAAAATGCCATTAAGCACTATTAGGGCCACCTTAAAAAGTGTCACATGTCTGAAAAAGTTGGACAGGACAATATTGCAGATTCCCAATAACACTTTGGATTTTACTTATTTTTGAAAATGTCACTCTTTCCAGAGACATTATCGTTATACACTTTATTACTAGTGCCAGGACGCCTCTTTTCAGAACAGTCAAAGCTTATGGATGGCCAAGCAAAAGAAAGTCTTGAACCTACCATAACAGTGAATAGGTCAATAAGAGAAAGACGTAAGAACCAGAGGTTTCATTCACCGTTCTCTCAGAGCCTGCCTTGATGATTTGCCCCTTGTTTTTCTGTGAGGTAGGTTGCAGAATTTCAGTTACTTTCTCTGAGAGGCATTTATATGAATTTAGCAAAATTGATGTTACAGTACACGAACAGTAATAAAATAAGTGTCTCACCTCAAGACTCGTACCCATGTGAAGTGCAGTTTGGTGTAATGGTGAAGTCTGTGTTTTTCTTTTCTTTTATAACATATTACATTGCCTTGGACTGATATGTAGTATATGTACAGGATATAGGAGTTCTTTCTTTTATAAAGTTTATTCATAAACTCAAGATACTAACACCCAATGTTTCCAAATAACAATTTCAGTTCAGATCAATTAACACTTTTAACAATAAATGGACAAAAAATCTACTTAAAACATTCATTCATTCTTTTTTTTTTTTTTTTTTTTTTTTTTTTTTTTTTTTTTTTTTTTTTTTTTTTTTTTTTTATAAAAAAAAATAAAAAAAAATATTTTTTTAAATAAAAAAAAAAAAAAAAAAAAATAAAAAAAATATTA
>CM075021.1:16631900-16645212 GCA_037576675.1 Pangasius sanitwongsei
TTCATTTATTACTGTTTACTGCTCTTTATAGTATTTTTTTTAATGTAGAAACATTTAGTTTCATTATTTTTGAAGGCGTCTTTGCTCTACTGCATTTCTTTGCATGTGCCTAAGACTCTGCACAGCACTGAATGTAGATTATTTATGCATACGTTTGTAATTTAGAAATACCACACCCAAGTCAAACATGTGCTTCTGAGAGTCTTGTTCACTTACAGTCCATCAGATTTGAAGAGAAAGGCCAGTACATAGCCGAGTCCATATCCAATAAGTGACATCAGTGCTCTCCTAGTAAAATCCCCACCAGAACAGCATTAACCTCAGCCCAACTTCTGACAAAAAAGACCCTAAACTCATTATCTGTGCTTTCTGCCCTTTAAAATATCCTGCTCTTCAATTTTTTTCCTGATGTTTAATGACATACTGCACTGTTTGCCCACATTGGTGATACGTGTGGAGTGCTGTGGCTGTGCATCAGGATCCAAACTCCTGAGGATAGAGTGAGTGCTTTTCTGGTGCATGACTCAGAATCCCACAATTTGATCATCAAAGCTGTTTCAGGTGTGTGTCTTCACAGACATCTAGCCAATTAACTAGTGTTAATTATACATTTCAGCCATGTTCTGATGCCTCCGCAAAGTTTTGAACAAAGTCGGTAAGTTATCTGCTTAGATCCTAAGCAAAACACACTCAGCTAGTTATTAATGATTAATAACTATGAATTAGTTATGCTAATACTATTATTAATATAGTTTTAAAAACTCTGTCTCTTTTACCATTAACAGTGAATTAGTTTAGCAACAAAGCACCACCAAGGTACAACTAACTTAAATAATATATGGGCAATCTGGCACCACCTTGTGTTGATATCGCTTATTCTACAAGTTGTTCTATTTAAAGCTTATATCACTTTAATATGACAAAAAAGCCAAGTACTACTCCTCACACAGGGCACCAGAAATGTATAGGTCTATTTAGTGTATACAAGAAGCACCAGAACTGCGTCATTATTAATTAGTGAATGAGTTTCATTAGATAATCAGTCTCATCAGGCAATAGAGTGTTCTATGAAATGGGATTTAATGAAAAAGAAATAGAAATACACCAATCAAGTACTTAACTAAGGATTACTATTTATAAATAGGGACAGAGAAAGGAAAGGATTTATGTGTGTGTTTGTGTGTGTGTGTGAGAGAGAGAGAGAGAGAGAGAGAGAGAGGAGGGTGTGCGTGTGTGTGTGTGTGCTCCACCCTAGAAAGTGTACATACTCATATACGTGTTTGTGGTGAGATTACTATGTGAGATACATGTCCACGCCTCCTCATCTGTGAAACATGAGAACAACAGGGAGAAAAATTTGGCAGGGAGTTCAAAGATGCTACGCATGGTGGATGTCCAGTGACAGAAACTGGAAATCAAAAACAATTCTGATGACAAGTAAGTTTCAAAGCGCAGTAACATACATAGCGTTTGTGATATCAAAGTGATATCTACTTAAAGCCCTTGTTTAAATAGCACAGCATGGAGTGGTTAAAATGTTGGTCTACTGCTCAGAAGGTCATGAGTTCAAATCCCTGTACTGCCATGCTGGGCCCTTAAGCAAGGCCCCTAACCCTCAACTGCTCAGTTGTATAAAATGAAATAAATGTAAGTTGCTAAAGGTGTCTGCCAAATGCTGGAAATGTAGTGTAACATTAACTGGAGCTACATTACAGATAATAGGGCTTATTTTCCCTTTGTTGCTGATTGTAAAAGCAATACAGCCTCAGACTCAAAATGGTTAAAGCTATACACATACAATAGTGAAAGCAATAGCAATCTTACTGTTAGTGGCTTTCAGTTTGTGGCTGACAGAGGAATGTGACTCGAGCTTCCAGATCATCGTCCTTTATGCACTTTGAATGAATGCTTTGTCTCCGGTCATGAGTGCAGTTTACCTATTAAGATGTCATGGATCTGAATGAATGGGGATGCAGTGCATTTAGAAGAGTTAGTTTTCATGCGTATTTGAACGGTTGTCGATCCATTCCCAGGGATGCAATCTAGTCGAGTTTATATCTCGTGAAGGTCTGGCCACAAAAAACAAAGTTACATGGCTGCTGTTTCATGAGTTTCTGAGAGTTGCAGAGACCCTCAGTACAGATAAATGTAACAAATGTACCTCAGATTCATGTTCCTATTGAAGGCAAAGGGCAGGAAATTGCTGGACATTCCTCCGAGCAGCCACACACCAGCACTGACGTGGCTTCACAAATAAAACAACAACAACAAAATGTTTCATATGTCAGTTGGAAATTTTCCAGGAATTGGATTCATGAGCACACAATGGGGAGGACAATGTTGTAGATTCAAAATAACATTTTTCATCTTACTTTCCTCAAGAGGCATTGTAATTTGCCTTTATATCATTGAGTTACAATCAAGGCATCTGGACTCTGTCCAATTGACTGCTATATACTTTAATACCATTGTACACCCCATTTTGTAAGCATTTTTAACATTGTATATGGGAGTGAAGTGTATTATTTCATCCCAGAATGGCTAAAGATCTTTGGCCATGCTCTCATAATAGGAGGGCATGCCAGTCACAGCAACAGCAGTCTATCGTGGGCATCTGTGGCTTCACGTGTCTCAGAGAAAGCACGTGTTTGCCACACCCTCCTCCGTTGGCAGTTGTTGTGCGACAGCACAGAATTAGCTGGCGGATGGGAATTGGTAAAACCAAAATTGGGGAGAAAATTAGGGGGAAAAAAACAGGGTGGATTTGTCCTTTACCCTCTAAGAACACATTTCCTATACAACACAGCATGCTGATGAGAACATCAACATGTTTTCACCGCCAGCTGCTAACTCAAAAGTGTAGGAAAGCAATGACTTGCTATAAAGCATGCTTTCCGTAGGCCTCGCACAGTCTCTTCCACAGTACACTTCACAAAATATGCAAATACATTCATATAGATGTATTTGCAATGTATTTGCATGTTTTGAGAAGTGTATTGGGGAAAAAGACTGTGAGAGACCTGTGGCTTTGGGGTTTTTTTTTTACATAACAAATGTGTCCTAAAGATGCTGACAGTGAACAGTGACTTTGCCACCATTATTGTTTATGTATTCCCTTACATTCACTTACATTTGCAGCCTAAAGGTCAATGAGATTGCTGTGGATGGTACCATGGTGAAACCATCCACGTGGATGGATGAATGGATGGATGGATGTCATGGTACCATGGTGGTAACATCCACAACCAGTGAGATTGGCTGTGGATGTTCTTCCTTGGATAGTGTCGTGGAATTCTTTCAGCTAAAATAAAAACTTCCCAGAGTCTTGAAAAATAGACTTTTATTTTAAAAAACAACAAAGCCGAGTTAGTCTGATGAACCTGATCTCAACACAGCCTTTAATACGTTTTCAAATGCATATCTCACTAGGCAGAGTTTTCTCTTTACACAAACTACTAGTATCTGTTGGCTGTGTGCCCCATTATTTCTCAGTTTTAATGGTGGCTGAAGACCTAATCTCCACGGCCTTGGTACATCCGTTCACTCCAGGTTTTTCAGATATTGAGAACCTCCTGACATTGATACCCACCTGTACTTTGCACAATTAGTTACTGAAGTTTTGGTTGACCTTACACATGTATATGATATTGCATACTTATGGTTGCATATGGGATTATCTTGATGATTATACTGGTAACATGATTAAATATTCCATAATAGCTTTAGGACTGCAATTACTATGAACAGTTTTGCACTCAAGTCTCCATCATTGAACAGCTGATAACTTCAACATAACAGACTTCAAGTTAAAACTATAATGAATTTAGAAATGACTCTGATGCTCATATTATAAGTTGCTCATAAGCTCATAAGTTCCTGGTTACACAATCGCACTTTTTGGCTAAACACATCCAGAATATTTAGCCTAACTCCCGTTCACAAATCTCCACCCTCAGGCTGGACAGTGGTCCACAGAGAGCCTATAAAATGACTGATAGGAGACGCAATACAAATACAAACAATATTCCAGCATTCCGGACCAGAAATCAGTTTTCCAAACAGGTTTTCTCAGCCATTTAGTGCACCTGTGCTGGGCTCATGGCTCAAACCACAATTTTTTTATCATGTCTCTTTTGGCTGCTCCTGTTAGGGGTCTCCAGAGCGGATCATTGGTCGGCGTATCAAGTCAAGTCAAGTGGCTTTATTGTCATTTCAACCATTTACAGCTAGTTAGTACACAGTGATAGACAGGGCAGTGGTAGCTCAGTGGTTAAGATGTTGGACTACTGATTGGAAGGTTATGAGTTCAATCCCCTGTACTACTGCTGAGCCCTTGAGTAAGGTCCTTAATCCTCAACTACTCAGTTATGTAAATGAGATAAATGTAAGTCGCTCTGGATAAGGGTGTCTGCCAAATGCCATAAATATAAATGAAATGAAACAATGTTCCTCCAGGACCAAGGTGCTACATAAACCCTGGTTCTGGAGGTATTTGACTTGGCATGGTTTTTACGCCAGATGCCCTTCCTGACGTAACCCTCCCCAATTTTATCCGGGCTTGGGACCGGCGCTGAGAGCGGTGAGATTAGGCACTGCGGCCTAACCACTAGTCCTCCAGGGGCCCCAGGTTATTTGTACAAGTAAGAAAAAAAAACCCCAACTATTGCTCCTTTAAAAACAAATCAAGCACAAACTAAACCACTCTTTATTCCTTTTTTTTTTTTTTTTTTTTTTTTTACAGTATGCATTATGCATTTTATTTCCGACTTATTAAGTAGGAAGTTCCGTGTTGGAAAATTAGTCGTGAACGCAGCATTAAATTATTAGGAAAATGTTATATTCATCAGAGAAAGTGGAGTGACTCAAACTCAATTTTGTTCATTTCCAAACAGCCCTTGAAATTTATTTTGAATCTATAAAATAAATAAAAAAAATTAAAAATCCAGAAAGACTGTCTTTGTTAAATGAAATTAATATATATTTGTGATGTTCTTTAATTTTGTTTTTATTTAGTTATTGTCATTTTCAACTTGGATTTGTACTATTAACGTCAAACGTCTTGAGAACTTGCTGAACTGTTTTGAAAACAAAACGTAGAACGTAGCATTAAATTGATCCAATGTTTACTTCCGCCTTTTTAATCCGTCCGCTCTGATTGGCCCAAAAATTCGCAAAGGATTTTGGGTAGGATGTCGAGCCTATTGAATCTGCAAAGCGTATAACAGATGGCGCTGTCGAGCACCATTTTGAAGTATTATGTCTTTTATTTTAACGACTTTTTAACGTCTTTCGTGAGACTTTTTTTAAAAAAAAAAAAAAAAAATCCGGTGAAAATGGGAGTTGTAGTTTTTTTACACGACACTACAGCTCAGTTGTAATTGGTGAAGAAACTACAACTCCCATAAGCCCCTACGGTTGTTCTGGTGGCGTCACGCGACATAGAATGTCCGCGTGTAGGCGAGTGAGTCACGTGTGGCGCAGCTCGCGCATCGCACGTCGCCTGGCTGTTGACTGTTGATCTGATTTGATCTTCACCGCTTCATGGTTTCCAAACAGCTTTCCGATTAAAAACCCGACCGAAGAATGAGCGACAACGATGACATCGAGGTTGACAGTGACGTGAGTGACGTTATTGTTGTTTTTTAATCATTATTAGTTGTTGTTATTTACTGTTATTGGTGTTGTAGTAGTGCAGCGCGAGCCGCTTTTTTTTTTTTTTTTAAGGGGGAAAAAAGCAGAGAAAAGCGCGAGACGCCGCGCTGTTTGTGTTTGTTTTCTTTTCTTTCTTTTTTTTTTATTTATTTTTTTCCTCGATATTTAATCCGTCCTGGCTAGCTTTAGCCTCATCATACTCACACCCCACCATCATTACAAAATTATAAATGAAAAATAAATCCATAAATGAGTAAATAAACCTCACATAATGGGGTGATGGAGCTACATGGCTAGCTGTGGCTAAATCCTAACATAGCTACAATCTGCATCCTGTAGCAGCAAGTGTAATTCTCTCCTTTTCTTCTTTTATTTCTTTTCTTTTCTTTTCCTTACAGGAAGAATCGCCGAGGTTTCATTCTGTGGTGCGTAATAAGTGGAGGAATTAATCACCTTTAGCCTTTAATCATATAATCATAATAATAATAATAATAATCATAATAATAATAAAGCTACAGTACTCTCTCTCTCTCTCTCTCCCAGAAATCATGTTTGATTTACTTTTAATAAACTTTAAAGAGTTAGTTTTTACATTTCAAAGCCTCCTAGATAATGTAGATGTAGTTACATATTAGTAAATATAAATATAAATAGATGTAGTAGAGGGTAGAGGTAGAGGTTAAGGGTAGTATACAACGTTTCCATGGCAACAGGACTTTTTGGCTCTATATATATATATATTTTTTTTTTTTTTAAATCTGAGAGTGAAATTTCTTTTTCTTTTTCATGCACTGATGTTTTGCCTGAAACTTACTATAATTAATTGCTCAGTATGTCTGTTATTACTGAAATACACAGCCGTTATTACAAGTTTTAACTAAAATATACATAAATCACACACACACACACACACACACTGTTTCACACTGAATCTGTGGATGATGATAATCATCATGATCTTGTGGTTGTGTTATGTTGTGTTGAGGTTAGGGGTCACGGTGTATTAGTGGGTAGCACATCTGCCTCACACTTCCGGGTTCAGGGTTCGATTCCCGCCTCTGCCCGGTGTGTGTGTGTGTGTGTGTGTGTGTGTGTGTGTGTGTGTGTGTGGAGTTTGCATGTTCTCGCCGTGCTTCGGGGGTTTCCTCCGGGTGCTCAGGTTTCCTCCCCCAGTCCAGAGACACGCATTGTAGGCTGATTGGCATTTCCAAATTGTCTGTTGTGTGTGTGTGTGTGTGTGTGTGTTGTCTCCCGGCTCTGTTTCTGTATTTCGCCCAAAATGTACAACAATTGTTTACTAAATCTACTGTTACTGTTATTCCTGACGTTCACTGCAGTTATTGCGAGTTTTCACAAAAATACACACACAAAGAATTCCACACAACGCCGCAGATTATATATATAACAGCTATAGTAGCTGTACTAAAGGTTACGCGCAGTGCACGAAGTTTCCATAGCAACAGAACATCTCCGATTTCAGAAAAAAGACACAAAATACTGCGCACTGTATTCAACACTACGTCTATATCATGTATTTCTGTGATTTTTCTCTCCTGTGTATTTCTTGTATTTAAACATTTTGTGCCTTTAAATGATAAAAGATAATGTCATTTATTTATTTATTTATTTATTTGGTAGCATGCTGATATTACTGTTATTCGATTTCTAGTTTTCACAAAAAATACACCCGAAAAAGAATTCCACAAAAATACAGCGCACTGTTTCATCTGTACAAGTCACATCGTATCTACCCGTCATACCCGACTCTATAGCACGCCGCATCTATAGCACGCCGCCTCTATAGCACGCCGACTCTATAGCACGCCGCATCTATAGCACGCCGACTCTACAGCACGCCGCATCTACAGCACGCCGACTCTATAGCACGCCGCATCTATAGCACATCGACTCTACAGCACGCCGCATCTACAGCACGCCGACTCTATAGCACGCCGCCTCTATAGCACGCCGCCTCTACAGCACGCCGCCTCTACAGCACGCCGACTCTACAGCACGCCGCATCTACAGCACGCCGACTCTACAGCACGCCGCCTCTATAGCACGCCGCCTCTATAGCACGCCGCCTCTATAGCACAATGAATCTATAATATGTACATCATATATATATATACACACACACACACACACACACACACAAGGGATAAATTGGAATTTAGGAAAAGTGTTATTATTCAAGGTTCTCAAAGCTGATAACGTGGAAATGTGATTAAAACAGGTTTTCAGTATTTCAGTTCTCATCCTAAAGGCTTAATTTAACTCGGTGCACTTGTTTAGATTTACATTTTCCAGTATTTATTTATCCGTCGTCAATTTCGTGTCAAATGAATGATATGAAAGTTTCATGAACACGACTAGCAGAATGAGCACCATCATTGTTTTTTTTTGTTTGTTTGTTTGTTTCTCTCTCTCATTGTTGTTGTTTTTTTTTGTCGTTTGTTTGCCAGTCCGCATCTCTAAACACCGAGCTCTAAACTCTGTCGCACTGAGGATTTGATTAGCGAGGTGCGGTTTACGCTGTTGAGAACTCGCTCAGGTGAAACGGTTGCATGGTGTCATGTGAGTGTCATGAAGCAGCCAGAGTCAGCTGATGTTTAGTGGATAATCCGCAGACTGTTGCTTTTACTTTCACTTTATTTGGAAACGATCCAGTTTGCGACCTTAGCCTTTCAGTAGACCATCCACAACCTGTGACCTGTAACAGGAAATGGGATTGAATCATATATTAAAAGGATTATAAACCACGTTTACGAGGACTGATGATAGACCACAGGTCTATAAAGTGTTAGGAAAAAGATAAAGATTATAATATAGCCTGGCGTTCTGCCCAGTTTAACTCCTGGTAGGTGCGTCTGAGGTGCGCAGAGCTCGTATTTGTCCGTATCCATTATCTGCCTTTGCCTGAGCCGAAAATATAATAAGTAATACATCATTACATCATCGTTTTTCTCGCATTAGTGTCTTTTAGGTTTGATTTATTCCTCCTTCCTTATTCTGCACACTGAAGTGTTTAAAAAGTGTTAAAATACGTCCTCATCAGTGATGATCTTTATTATGAAATGTTATTCAGAGCCGTCTTGAATTGGCTGCGCGTTTCTGTGTTTTTAATTTATTTATTTATTTTTTTAAAAAAAGACATTGTGTCTTTAGATATTAACCACGACGACCCCTTTTATTACGTACGAACATTTAAAACGTAAACGCATCAGATCCCAGCTTACGGCGTGTTTCCTAAAAGCGGATTCTGTAATGACATTTAAAAATCTGCTAGCAGTTTGTGTATAAACGGTGCCAAGGCGCAGTTTTGTTGTACGATTAGATTGTTGATGATCCTGGATTTGTCCCTCCTTCGAAACTGAAGCTGCTTTGTTGGATTTGTTACCAAGGCAACAGTCAAAACCTGCTCAGCAGCAGGCTTATTCATCGTAAACAAGATCAGCGCACACATTTAGATGTTAGATTGCGCGCGTTAGATTTTTGTTGTAACTCGTAAGATCTCAGATTAGTTAAAAATGTCCACTTTTTGGTTTATTTCTATACGCTGTCTCTCTCTCTCTCTCTCCCTCTCTCCTAAAGAGAAATCGCTCATAATTTGACCAGCTTATGGACAGACATCTTGTTTTTTTAAAATAAATTGTTGACGCGAGGATGCGAGACAAATTTCCTCTGGAACATTACTGTAGAACTACATTTTATATGGTTGATTGATTTATTTATGTCTCTGTTAAAACGGAGGCTTAAAACGTCCACGTGTTTTATTCAGATGAGCAAAAAAATAAACAGTTGTGTTAAACTGAGCTTGAAAAAATAAATTAAAATAACAAAATCATGCATATTATGTTTAAAAAAAAAGAAAGAAAAACAAAGAAAGAAAACATTGAATGTCCTCTCCAGGCTTCCATACGAATTGTATTATCCAGTCACTGGCTCTGAGTCTCGTTCAACGTCTTATTCTCTCACGCAACTCGATCCAGATTTACTAATCCAGTGCTCGGGTGTGCGATCATGATGAATAAATCTGAATAAATTATATCATCTTATCTTGGATTTGTGAAGTACGAAAGAAAAACAGCCCTGAGCCCTGATGGTTATTTTCGTAAAAAAACAGTAACGAGTTTTAGTAGGAAACTAATACCACCGTTTGCAGGGACGCAAACGGTTTGTAGCGACGGCACCGAGACCGTGCGTCTGTGTTTTAATCCGTTCCTGGCGTAAACGTGTCACACCGCTACGTCCGCCGCCGATCCTTTATCGCACACGACAGAAGAACACGGCGTCGCTCACCACAACTAAACCGCACACTGCGTTAATAACCGGGGGGGTGTAAACTTTTGAACAGGATGATCAGTGTATATTGTTATTATTTTGTTTTCTGGGAAACATGTAAATATCTTCTCTCATACCAAATGAAAAAAAAAAAAAAAAGATCTTTAAACAAAATAACAATTTACGCCGACCATCCTGTTCAAAAGTTTACACACCCCCTCCCTTAGCTTAATGTATCGTGTTTCCTTCTTGAACATCAGTGAACGTTTGCAGCTTTTGTGATCGTCGTGTTCGAGTCCCTCAGGTTCCTCAGTGTGAACAGATGGATCTCAAAATCATATAGCTGCTGTTGGAAAGGAGTCAAATACGCAGAAGATGCTGGAAAAGCTGAGAATGTGTAGGACCTGGAGGATTTTTCTGAAGAACAGTGTGCAGTTTAACTGCTCAGGATGAACAAGAGACTCATGAACAAATATCACAAAACATAAAAACAGTCACTGATCATCAGGAAACACACACAAGTGGTTAATTTGTGTAAATTCAGTTATTTTTGTGTCTTGTAGGCTTTATGTAAACATCTGATATGTGAAATAGCTTATTCAGGGCAGAACTAAATAAAAAAAACAACATGCAGTTTTTATGATCCTGCTTATTTATTTATTTTTAATTATTAACATTTTGCGGATTCTGCAAGGCGTGTGTAAACTCACGACCCCAACTGTAAATGTTTCCTTTCGTTTACACCGCCAGCTCGTGTGTTTTTTTTTAATTAATACCGTGCTGTTTTTAAACGATGTTATCATAACATGAGCATTACCAACCACGGCACCCCTAGTCACCGCAGTACGCTGTTTTACGAGTACACACCTTTCTCACCTCGCCGTCGTACTACAGTGTAAACGAAGAAATTACCATTTCAGTACTGTTTTTGGTGTCTTGTGTGTATTTCTGTAGGCTCAGTTTTAGACTTCACACTTCACCCTTCACACGGCTGTTCGTAGGGTGTTTCCGCGCGCGCGTGCGTGCGTGTGCGTGTGTGTGTGTGTGTGCGTGTGTGTGCGCGGTTTAACAAGGTCATCTCTTATGTAACACTAACGACTTCCCATTTTCAGAAGTGTCAGTACAGTGGCCACGCATGAAGTGTTAACCTGTTTGGTCAGGAGACACCCAGGCACTGTGTACAGTTCCGTGTGTGTGTGTGTCATCAAAAAGCCATATTTACTGACTACTTCACATTCCAAACCTACGTACACACAGTAGTGGACTAGCCTAACTGGCAGCATGTCCTCTACCAAAACCAAACGTTAAAAAGTCATGCACGTGTGTCGGTGGAGGTGCGAGTCTTTGGCTCGCTTTGTCTCCTCGCGGTACAAGATTGGAGTCGAGATGTCTGGGATCTCCCCAGAGCCCTTTTATCTCTTGTGCCGAGAGGAGGAACTTTTGTTTATAAGCAAATATTGTATTAGACATTACAACATTTACGGTTGTATGTGTTTGGCTTGTGAGATCATGGAGAGCTAGAGGCCCGGTACACACGAATGCGTGTAGTCACGCGAGTTTGTTCACGCACGTCGACGTCGACGTCGATTTGTTGCTCATCTTCAGAGCTCAAAAAAATGGCCCATTCCACCTTCATCAGACCTCCGACCCATTATAAACTCTTACGTCTTCAAAAAATGGGAAATGTGCCAAAGAGGCCACACGAGACTCGCTCAGGTTTTTATTAACGGGTGAAGATCCTCCTTTATGCCCCTTATGCCGAAGTCCAATATCTCTGAGGCGTATTTTAATGGACTGTGATGTTTTCAACTCCTCAAGGACTCCTTCTTTTTTTTTTAATTTTTTTTTTTAATTTGTTTGATTCCATATGAAAAGATTTTTAATCAAGTGAGACCAGATTTAGTTTTAGATTTTTTTTTTTTTTCCCCAAAGATAAATTTTTTTTAAAAAAACTTTTTTTTATAATTTGCTACAATTTAAACTGTTTCTCGCCATGAAAGTAGCCACAGTCGCTGGCATGGCGTTAAATTATTAACAAACAAACATGTTGATTTGTTGATGTTGATGTCGATGTCCTGAATACCTCGGAATTTTATCCGAGACGTACTGAACAATAGATCTGATCCTCAGGATAAAAGCCTTGTGGGCATACCGAACATATTCAGAGCCACACCCTAACGTATATAGCACTTTAATGCTCGTGTGTTATGTCAACGAAAAAAACTGATCTGGATAACTGGTTTGCTTGTTTATGGGGAAAAAAAAAAAAAAGACGCAAAACATACTATAGTTTGCTTAGTAATGAAAGAAGTTATAGAACCTGTATGTTTCAAAATGTTTACGTATTCAAAAATGGAGTAATTCAATAAATTCAAGTGTAGCAGCATATTTTTTATTACCGTTAATTGAACGGAGACATTTATTAAGAGAAGGCAGCACTAATATCATTCAAACAGAGGAAACAAATGACACGAATTGTTTGCCAGTGTCACGATGATGTTACACACACACCCATATTTCCTCTAGCCACTGAGTTATTAGCAAGAAGGTTATGCCGTCTGAACGTACAGAAAACCACCATAACCAGTAAATCGTCCTCGTCCAGGTGACTCAGACTGCAGGATTACTGAGAAACCCTGACTCAGTAAACCGATCCAAGCCTCTCCAAACCTTTGTATTGTATTTAACTATTTCTCATTTGTTAACCGTTTGATAGACACCGTGTCATTTGGCAGCTAATTAACCTCCTGGTTATGTTAACTTTAATTTCCCCGTGAGGGATTAATAAAAGTGTCTCATCTCCTCTTGGTTTACAGGCAGGGGAAAAAGAAAAAACAAAAACAAAACCTAGAACGCAAAAGGAAGGTGTAGACATGACTGTGCAGTTTGTTGCTGAGGTGTACTGGTGGAGTGGATGTCAAAAAAAAAAAAAAAAAAAACTTTTGGTTTGAACTGTCACTGGAAAAGAAGCGAAAATGAAACCAACCCGAGCAGCAGACAAGCAAACACTTGTAAATAACGATTGCAGCTACGGATCCGACCTGCGTTAAAAATCAGTAGCTAACATAATGTAACGGCACGTGGCGAGCTAGCTAGTTAAACGTGTTATGCGGAATACAGATCGAGGTGAAGGGCATTAGCTTTAAACATACACTCTACAGCCAGAAGTATGTAGACACCTGACCATCGCACCCATATGTGGTTCTTCCCCCAATCTGTTGCCACACAGTCAGAAGCACACAGTTGTATAGAATGTCTTTGTGTGCTGTAGCGTTACAGTTTGTCTTCCCTGGAGGCTAAAACTCTGTTCCAGCGTGACGATGCCCCTGTGCACAAAGCGAGCTCCATGAAGACATGGTGTGTGAAGGTTGGAGTG
>CM075021.1:16645312-16659794 GCA_037576675.1 Pangasius sanitwongsei
GCCACGCTCCAACATCTAGTGGAAAGCTTCCCAGAAGAGTGGAGCTCATTATAACAGCAAACACAGGGGGAATAAATGTGGAATGAGTTGTTCAACAAGTGGTATGGTCAGGTGTCCACATACTTTTGGCTGCATAGTGTAGCTGAAAACACGCTGAAAATTTTGTGAACGTCATTAAGGAGTAGGGTTTATTTATCCCTTTCTGGTTGTTAAACCTACTTGTCCACCAAGCAGAACTTGAACAGGGTAAATCTTTTTATTTATTTAAATATTTTTATTTATCTTTTTTCACGGTGCGTCACTGTTTAAAGCCTCTACAACCTGCAGCTGCACTAATGAGCCCTATGTGATTAAAGATGAAGGTAGAAATGACAAAACAAGAAAATCAGGCTGAAATTTGTGGTGTTTTTATTGTGAGGAAAATTGAGAAATCCTGGACGTTTATGTCAGATTCCAGGGTGAGGGTTGAGTATATATGATGTCAGATCATGTGACAAAGTGGTTTTTGATTGGTCCATTTTTATTTATTTATTTTTTTAATACATGGAGCAGGTGGATCACTTTGTGGTTCTTCCATCATAATGGACACAAAAAACCTTTTTAAATACATATTTGCTGTTAAAGTAAATGATTGTGTACATTATGCTCTGTGTACGCTGTGGGTCCTGTGTGGGGTTTTTTTCCCCTTTAATGAGTCACTGGATCTGAAACAGGTTTGTTTTTTTTTTTTTTAACGGTTGGCCGTAATGAGGGTTGCGGCAGCAGCCGTGTAGTTTCCCTCCCAGTATCAGCCCAGTTCATTAAACACAGAGTTATTAAAACTAGATTAGAGTAAACGGACTTAACGAGAATGTCGATCAGGTGTATAGTGCTCATCTTACCATATTGTTAGAAAATGAAAATGCATCACCTAATAGCTGGACAAAACTCCTGCCTAGTGTAAAGCGCCAAAACAAAACTGTGGGGACTTGTGTGCGGTTAACGGAATACTACTCGAAATTTACAATTTCATTTTAATAACATAAAATAAAAACGGACGCATGACTTATTTTATGTTTTAAAAAAAATAATAATAATAAGTGAAATATTAACCACGAGAGACAGTGAGGTTGTTTTAATGGTGGCAGTTGAAGCCGATACTTTAATACTTTAATTCTCCGCGACTGCTGCGACATGTAGCATGTTTTTTTTTTCCCCCCCAGTGTCTGAATCTGTTATGGATCTCGATCAGGCGTATTGTTTAACGCGTACGTCCTTCGGCACCATCACGCTGTACCCTACGGAGTGAACGTGTAGTGAACAGGAAGCCATCTTAAGTTCGACCGAGTTCACTTCAAGATGGTGGACATGCTGTGTCAGAAATGTGACATTTCTCTTCTGCAGCTTTTGCAGAATGCGACCGTGTGACGAATCTGTGGCTGTTGTGGCTGTTTGACCAATCAGTGGCTTGCACGGTCTCTAGCTCCGCCCCCGTCCTGTTCTCTTTACATCATAGCGAGAGACGGGGAACCAGATTCAGACAAATAACAACAACAACAACAACAACAACATGTGGGATCAGGGATTTGTTACTGTTCTGTTTTTTTTTTTTGTTTAACTGCCTCTGAGTACTGAGCATGAACACGATGTCTGATGAAACCTCTGACTGTGTCGTTGCAGGCAGACAAACGAGCTCATCACAATGCGCTGGAGCGCAAACGCAGGGACCACATCAAAGACAGCTTTCACAGCCTCCGAGACTCTGTGCCCGCCTTACAGGGGGAAAAGGTCAGCGCACGTCACGGGTTAAAACCAGGGTGCACACACACACACACACACACACACACACACACACCACGAGCTGCTCTGAAACATTCCACATGTATTACATTAGCTTTAGCGTACGCTTTCATACCGAACGTCTGTAATTTCCTCCTCCGAGAGTCAGTTAGGCTCATTTGAATATGAACATGAGATCACTATCGCTACGTCCAATAAGTGCATTATGGGTGTTCTGTACACACCACGGTGTGTTATATGGACCCTAACCTTTTGCAGTGCATTGTGGGATTACAAAAAAAAAAAAGAGCGTGCGATTTTTAAAAAAAAAAAAAAAAAAAAAAGATGTGTGAAAGGTAAAACCTCTGTCGTATTTAAATTTGTATTTTTATAACATAATCTACTTTGATGTCTTTGAAATTAGCTAAATGAATGTTAGATCCAGGTTTTTATTGATTAGGACGTCTTAAAGGACAAGCTGATTAATTAATTAATTAATTATCTGATTGTAACTGGCGTTTGGGTTTTTCTGATGTTATTAAAATAAAATAATAATATACAAAGAAGTGTATGAAAAGCTTGCTCATGTTGTAACTTTTTTTTCCCCTTCAAACTTAACTTTAGTAAAAGTGCTACATGGACTTAAGAGTAATAATTGTAGAACTGAACATTAAACAAAAACATATTTTGCTTCGTATCTCCAGGGTTTGGGGTTCAATTCTCACCTCCACTCGTGTGTGTGTGTGTGTGTGTGTGTGTGTGTGTGTGTGTGTGTGTGTGTGTGTGTGGAGTCTGCATGTTCTCCCCGTGTTTCGTTTCCTCCGCCAATCCAAAGACACGCGTTGTACGCTCAACCTTAAACACTTAAACTTCTCCTTAAATATATTAAATACGTCATAACAAAAAATACGTGAACGTTTCCAGCTCCAAAAACAAATCTGTTTAAAAATCCAACTCCAGTCTTTATCATTTGGTACAGAATTGAATTTATTCCTTTTTTTTTTTCCTTTCCTCTGATATCTGATCCATCTTTTTTTTACCCCCCCCCCGGTATCGGATCGGTGCCATCTGTAATACAGCGTAAAAGAAGATTTCTCTTTTCTTTTGGTATAAAATGATAGTTTGGTTTGTAAATTGTCTATTATCGTGATTTAATAATTGTGATTTCGGTGTTAGGCACAAAATCAGGAGCATTATTGTAGTCTTGCTAAGGCCAGGGCTTAATGCACTGTGTGTCAACATATCGTCCCGGCTATTTGTACAAATAAGGAATTTAAAAAAACAAAAACAAAAAAAAAAAACACTTTTAATATGCAGCTCTACAGTGAACAGTTTATCTTAGTGTGTGTGTGTGTGTGTGTTTGAATCGATGTCACTGGAATTTGTGTATGAAATATTTAAGAGCAAAAAGAAAATGTCTGCTACCTTCAGGGAAGAGTTTTTATTATTATTATTATTATTATTATTATTATTATTATTATTATTATACTGCAGTAGCTTGTAAGGACACGATGTCTGATGTTTTGGTTGTTTCTCGCGCTCTCTGTATGAACCAGGCCTCCCGAGCTCAGATCCTAGACAAAGCCACAGAGTACATCCAGTACATGAGACGGAAAAACCACACGCACCAGCAGGACATCGACGACCTGAAGCGACAGAACGCTCTGCTGGAACAGCAAGGTGAGAAGCTCCACCTCCATGTCCACCACACAGGTACTCGTCATCTGCTCAGAGCGCGCCGTGCCAACACTCAGCACTGAATCTGCTGCTGCATTACAGAAATGTGCTGCCTCTCCTCTCCTTTCTGTCTCTCTCTCTCTCTCCTCTCACTCTGTCTCTCTCCCTCTCTCTCTCCTCTCACTCTGTCTGTCTCTCTCTCCCTCCTCACTCCTCTCACTCCTGTCTCTCTCTCCTCTCCCTCTCTCTCTCCTCTCCTTTCTGTCTCTCTCTCTCCCTCTCCTCTCACTCTCTCCCTCTCCTCTCACTCTCTCCCTCTCTCTCCCTCTCTCTCTCCTCTCACTCTGTCTGTCTCTCTCTCTCCTCTCACTCTCTCCCTCTCCTCTCCTTTCTGTCTCTCTCTCTCTGTCTGTGTCTCTCTCTCTCTCCCTCTCTCTCTCCTTTCACTCTGTCTGTCTCTCTCTCCCTCTCTCTCCTCTCCCTCTCTCCCTCTCCTCTCACTCTATCTCCCTCTCTCTCTCCTCTCCCTCTGTCTCTCTCTCTCCCTCTCCTCTCACTCTCTCTCTCTCCTCTCACTCTCTCCCTCTCTCTCCCTCTCTCTCTCCTCTCACTCTGTCTGTCTCTCTCTCCTCTCACTCTCTCCCTCTCCTCTCACTCTCTCCCTCTCCTCTCACTCTGTCTCTCTCCCTCTCTCTCCCTCTCTCTCTCCTCTCCCTCTGTCTGTCTCTCTCTCCCTCTCTCCTCTCACTCCTCACTCCTCTCACTCCTGTCTCTCTCTCCTCTCCCTCTCTCTCTCCTCTCCTTTCTGTCTCTCTCTCTCTCTCCTCTCTGTCTGTCTCTCTCTCTCTCTCTCCTCTCCCTCTGCCTCTCTCCTCTCCTTTCTGTCTCTCTCTCTCTCTCCCTCTCTCTCTGTCTGTGTGTCTCTCTCTCTCTCTCTCTCCCTCTCCTTTCACTCTGTCTGTCTCTCTCTCCCTCTCTCTCCTCTCCCTCTCTCCTCTCACTCTCTCCCTCTCCCCTCTCACTCTCTCCCTCTCCTCTCACTCTGTCTCTCCCTCTCTCTCTCTCCCTCTCTCTCCTCTCACTCCTCTCACTCCTGTCTCTCTCTCCTCTCCCTCTCTCTCCCTCTGTCTGTCTCTCTCTCCCTCTCTCCCTCTTCTCTCTCTCCCTCTTCTCTCTCTTCCTCTGTCTCTCTCTCTCTCCTCTCCTTCTCCCTCTGTCTGTCTCTCTCTCCTCTCCCTTCCTCTGTCTGTCTCTCTCTGTCTCTCCCCCTCTCTGTCTCTGTCTCTTCCTCACTCTGTCTCTCGCTCTCTATCTCCTCTCTTTCTCTTTCTGTATGAAGGTGCGACTGATTGTTCCTTTTAATATTACAAATGGAAATACTGTATTCAGTGTGTGAAAGAAAACAGATGGACAGACATGATATGGAGAGAGAATGAGATGAAAAGAGTGATATGGAGAGAGAATGAGATGAAAAGAGTGATATGGAGAGAGAGGGAGAGAGAAAGAGATGAAAAGAGTGATATGGAGAGAGAGGGAGAGAGAAAGATGAAAAGAGTGATATGGAGAGAGAGGGAGAGAGAAAGATGAAAAGAGTGATATGGAGAGAGAGGGAGAGAGAAAGATGAAAAGAGTGATATGGAGAGAGGGAGAGAGAAAGATGAAAAGAGTGATATGGAGAGAGGGAGAGAGAGAAAGATGAAAAGAGTGATATGGAGATATATAACATCAGTGAGAACAGGAACTCGTCTCTCCACGGCATTAAATCTAGCTGTAAGCTGCTGAACCGTGCGACGTGTCGTTCATTAATAAATAAAACACTGTAATTGTCAAAAATCATTTGTGCGGCGTCACAACCCCTGCCGTGGATTTCTTTCTTGTAAGCGCACGCGGTCGGTCTTGTGTTACACACGCATACACGTCCACGTCCACACGTTTCAGAACGCCATCACGCTCCTAAATGACTGTATGGCTGATATTCCACTGAGTGAATGTTCCTGGTGTGTGTGTGTGTGTGTGTGTGTGTGTGTGTGTGGGGCAGTTCGAGCACTGGAGAAGGTGAAGGGGAACACACAGCTGCAGGGCGGCTACTCCTCCTCAGACAGCAGCCTGTACACGAACCCTAAAGGCAGCGCCGTGTCGGCCTTCGACGGCGGCTCCGACTCCAGCTCCGAGTCAGAACCCGAGGAGACGTCCACGAGGAAGAAGGTCCGCCAGGAGGCCAGCTAAGAGCAGCACCTCCTCCCGCTCGTCCAGCTTCTCCTCCGCCGCTCCCTCTTGCTCAGTGTGCACCAATCAGAGACTCCACAACTTCCTGTTTCGTGTCTTTACAGCCTTCCCGGATGCCGGCCCACACCCAGAACCAGTCCCAGTCCCAGAACCAGAACCACACCCAGGGAGCTAGGAGAGAAGGACTCGTAGCACGACTCTCTCTCTCTCTCTCTCTCTCTCCTCCATCCTCCCTCCGTCTCTCTCGGGCCGGCTCACCAGTAACAAGCAGCATCTCAAACCTACAACGAGGCAGCTTCGTGATGTACGGACTTGGCGCTTCTTCCGTACGTTCACCTGCACAACGTGGCGAAGGAAGCGTACAGCTCCAGGCACTGCTCAATGTTTCCTTTGTGTTCTCTTTTTGTTGTATATGTTTTTAAAAAAAATAATAATAATAATAATCTGAGTACTTACCCTTAATGTGACTGTTCCAAAGGAGCGGAATCATCTTTCTAAATATTTGTACTTTTCCACAAAAGAATGCGAGCGCACGTGAAAGCTTAGGTTATCCCGAACGCGGACCAATCGAATCCGATCAGATCTCTGACAAATTTGGTTTAAAAAAAAAAAAAAAAATTAAACAACTGTTCTTAGAGTTGTTGTTGTTTTAGCATGAATTAGTGAGTGAGTTTAGATAGCTGAAAGTTTTTTTATATAAAGGAATACTTTAATTTATATTCTCCCCTATATACATAAATATATATACACACACACACACACACACACACACTGGGTTTTGTACGTTTCATGCAATTTTGAGGAAATTAATTTAATAAAATGTTTTGGGTTTTTTTTGTTTTTTTTTCACCACAGTTTAGAAAAATGTTAAAAGAGGTCCACCTCTTCAGGGAAAACAAAATGTCCATGCTGATTGATTTATAACTCCTATCCACTCCTGTTAAATGTTGTGTGTTTGAGTTTTGTGTAAGTATATATTTTATCCATTTTGCTTCTTCATAGCACATACTTAAATAGCTCTTTGATTCCATTCCACGAAAAAAAAAAAAAAGACCGGTATGTCGTACATACCGCCAATAAATCGTCTTGCATATTGAGGCCTACCTTTAACTACGAGACTATAAATAAACAAACTATTTTATCCTTTTTTTGGATTTGTGATTATTTGTACGTGTATAGTAGATATACCCCGCGTTCACACTCGCAAGGGTTCTAGGGTTGGATGATACGTCAAAAAAAAAAAAAAAAAGATCATATCACAATATTTCTAGACATTTCTGCAATACATGACACGTCTCTCAATATATAGATTTACGAACAAAACTGCCAACAAATTGCATTTAAAGATCAGCCTTTAAAAATGTGGATTTAATGCTTTTATTTATTGCCTACAAAAAGCAACACAAAAGGAGAAAAATTTGTCTGTCAAATAATGTTTTTTTTTTTTTTTTTTAAACAATGTTACTGATTCAAATGGTATCAAATCAGCTGCTTGTTATTTTCAGAAATATATTTTAAAAAATTATAAAAAGATGTCTCAATATCTCAAATTATCACACTAGTGATGATATTTAATCTACTTTTAGCTACTGAAAGTGAACATTGGTTGTTTGATTTGCTACGTACTAGCATTGTTCTCAGATTTGTTTAGCAAAACAAGCTAACTACTAGCTACGTACGCTCAGCAGAGGCAGCAGCGATCTCTGCTACTTCCTTCTGAACTGTTTAACGAGAGATAACGAGAGATGACGGGGTGAAGCCACGCTCACGTTTTTTTTGCTTGTGAGCGGGGAACTGAAAGAACGTCGGACCACACGAGAAATGATTCAAGCCGATCGTTTGGATTGATCGCTTTACTGCGTCATTTCTAATTTGCGTAGAATCGAGGAAATGTTATTTCGTGTGTCGTCACGTGATGTCGCTGAAATTGCAGCTCTGGTATCGGACGCGTATGAAGAAAATGATCGCGTGTCACTTTGTCCCTTGCTCAAGTGAACGTAGGGCAACGTTTATTTATTTATTTTTTTTCCCCCCAGTTGTAAATTACGTAACCACATTAAATACAAACTAACAGGCCAAGGTGAAACTGCTGAAGCTTTTATTTCCACAGCACCATAGAGGCAACATTACCTTAAAACATGTTTTTAAAAAAAAAAAAGCCACTGAGTGCATTTTGAATCCTCAGGAACAGCAAAAAGCTGTCAGCTCCTCACCACAGCACTGAGGGACAGAGGCCCAAAAACGCCTTTGCTTTAAGTTTTAGTAAGACTGCTGCTTCTTTTTTTTTTTTTTCCCCCCAGCATGGATTTTAATTACAGTGATTTACACAACAGCTTCCTGTTTACAGCCCAGATAACAACAAGAAGAAGAAGAAGTAGAACAACAACAACGTCATATCTCTGAGAAAAAAAAAAACAAAAAACAAAAAGCCTACAGGTGATCGCGTGCGCTCGCTGAAGCTCCTCCTCTCTGCGCCGGTGCAGGCAGCGTGTGGAAATACCGGATGGCTCGGGCCACTTTCTCAGGGCAGATGTTGTACACGGGGTGAGTCGGTGCCTAGATACGGGCGAGAGAGGACATAAAAGGAACGGCGATGAGAACGTCTCTAACGTAACACGATCAGCCAAGTTCAGTCCGCGTCTTTAGTTTTGCACTGGAGCTAATGAGCAAGTCTCTGCCTCAAGATACTTCCAGAATGTATTCTTCCACCACCACCACCACCACGCTTACGTCACAGAGTTATACTGTACTTACGAATCCGAGAAAACCTTTTTGAGAATTTTTGAGAAAAATTTGACATTTTGTTCTATTCCGTCTTCACTGTTTCTACCTCAACAAAATCATGCCGCTTTGGTAAAAATCCATTTGTTTATTTGTTTGTTTGTTTTTTTTTTGTCATTTCCAAAATTTGGATTTTCCCAAACCTCCATACATTTAAATTGTATTATATTATTAATTGATTAATTAGTTAATTATATTACTATCTTTATCAATTTCAGCGTCATGTACAAAATGGCCGCTCGTTACGGCTCATTACAGTCCAGCTCTAGCGCAAAAACTAAAGAAACAAACACTATACACTGAAACCGTCTTGGCTGAACGACAGTGTTTGTTAAGTGACTCGTCTCTTTTTCTAAATATCATTATTCTGAAAACGGACTAAAATATAGAAACGTACTGTAGGATTCTTTATAATAAATGGCATCATAAACTACTACCGTTATTAGCAAAATGCGCTAATTAACACTCGCATTCAAGACAGCGATAATGTTCAGGTCCACTGAAGTGTAGTTTTGACTTAATAAGCTGATTAGTGGTCATGTTTCGGTAAGATAAGATAAGAAAAGATAAGATAAGAAAAGAAAAGAAGACTATTGTCATTGTGCTGCTGTGCAAAACAACGAGATTCCCCGAGTTCTTCAGACAACATAAAGCAACAATATAAAACACAGACATGTAAGTATAAAATAGTAAATGAAACGATTGTAAATTAAAACAAAGTGGTGCAGTAAGACAATAAGACAGGATGTGCAAAGGTGCATTTGTGTGTGTGTGTGTGTGTGTGTGTGTGTGTGTTGAGGAAGTGCAATCAGGCAGTGTTCAGCTCTTTAACAGCTCTGGGTGTACGCGTGTTTTGAGCCTCTCACCAGTCTGTTCTCGTCTCTGCCGAGGACCAGCTCGTGGTGGAGATCTTTGTTCCCGAAGTGCTGTGCTATCGAGAGACCGCTCAGACAGTAGCAGGTGTGATAAAAATCCCGGGACCTCAAAACAAAATACATCAGGTGTGAAATATCATCATCGTCATCATCATCATCATCATCGTAAGCATCACTGAAAACACTGAAGAAATGCAACTCTAAGAGAAATGGAATAGCAGTAGTTCCTGTCAAGGCTGTTTATTCATTCGAGCTGCACAAGTCTTTAAAACGTTTAACCTCCTCAATTAATTAAACACATCTGTAATACTAGTGAGCTTTGGGTTGTTGGTATTAAATCACTCTGTAAATGTGATGAAAATTACTCGGATTCAGATATTATACACACGATACTACGGCAGTGTGTGATGCTGTTACGGGAAAATAATCAGTGGCAGCGTGGTGTGAAGACGAAGGGAAGTGGATTATTTTTCCTACAACAGCACGTCCTCGAATTGCTTTATTCCTCTTATACCACAGCAATTTGCCGACAGTTACATTTTTTTTTATTTATCAAACAACGTCATGTTGTACTTTTTATCCACTTATAGCTGTGGAGCGTCTCTCACTTACGTTGTCGCAACTATAAACAGCCTCTCTTTATTCTCTCCAGCCTTTATTCTTCCCTCGCCAGCCTCTCTTTATTCTCTCCAGAAGTTTAAAAAAAAAAAAGCAGCTTGTCATGTTAACAGAGAAACCGCAAAGTGTAAAAACTGTCCTGAAGACTTTACGGTGTTACATAGCACTGACACTGGAGACTCCTTCCATAAACTCTTAATAAACGTCTCCTGGCAGAAAACTTCAGCATGTCAACAATTCGATTTTTAACTGTTACTATAGAAACGATAACGCTAATATAAACCTGTGATTTGCAGCTGCACTACTGTCAGAGCTGCTGTTATAGAGAATTAATCAACACCTTCTGACCAATCAGAATCCAGAATGATGAATGATGATGATGATGATAAAGCCTTTTAGTTAATGCTTAACACTCAAGACTGTGTATCTATTCTAGACATCAGATCTATAAAACAGGTGAGACACACCTTGTGTGTGTGTGTGTGTGTGTGTGTGTGTGTGCGTGTGTGTGTGTGTGTGTGTGTGAGATGAGAGCTGTACTCACTTGCCCGGTTTGTCCAGCAGGCCTCCTCCAGGGTTCTGGCCGCAGAGCAGGATGTATTCCTGTAGCGCTTGCTGCTCGAACATCCAACTGCTCGCGCTCAGCGTCTCGTCTCCTACAAACAGCAGCAGAGCACGGTTACCTACTCACCATCACGACTCCACACACACACACACACACACACACACAGAGCCATGTTATACAGCTCTTACACCATTTATACACTCCTCTCTGATGACATCACCAGTTATTCATTGGTTATTTATGCATAATGTTCTCAAAGTCTCGGGTAAGCGAGTTTACCAAAAAACACAAATCCAAAGTATAATTTGTGCAAAGAATCAGCATCTAAGAGAAGTTTAAACATTTAAACATTATATTTTTGAGTTCGACCTGCCAGCGCAAGGCTGATTTAATCATGATTCGTTCAGAGAGTCCCTTCGTTATTCCTGATTTGAATCTGAATCAAATTCTTTGTCGCAAATGGGGAAAAACAGACAGACTGGGTACAAGACGAACTAAACTACAACCATCTAAAATGTTAAAAAGAACAAAAGAGCCTGGATTAAGAAATGCTCAGTTAAAACTAAATGAAATTATTCTCTCCACTTAAGAGCTTTAAATTACGTTTATTCCCCTGAAAAGATTTAATCATGGACATATTTTATGTTGAAGAGATTCTGTAACCATCAACCGAGCTAGATTTTGCGTAGATATCTGATACGAGTTCTTGGTAGTGGAGTAAAAACCAGCAAATCAGCTCGAAGTGGGAGAAAATACAGTCCTACCCAGAAGTATTGGCACCCTTGGTATAATATTAAAAAAAGGTACATGCTTCAGTTAAGTTTTTTTTTCCTTAGGAAATTTTAGGAGTGCCAATAATTCTGATAATTCTGATAATTCTGAGATAAATCTGAGATTTGTGTGATATCTCAAGAACAAGTTTGTAGGATTTATACAGAGCGATCCAGATTTTTGAACTGATCCAAATAGTGTCAAGGTCACAGCAAGGTCAAGTGTGTGAAAGGGCCAGACTTCCTGTCAACTCCGTTGGCCTCAAGTTCTACATGTTTAACGTTTTGTTTTTTTAAACCCATCTTTACCCAGGGTGCCAATAATTCTAGAGCTGTGTGTATAAGTGTATATATTGCACCCAACAACTTTAAAAAGTCGAATGTTGTGTGCGAGTGGTACCGCAGGAGCAGCTCCGTGAGGCGGAGATCATACAGAAGCGTCTTACCGTCCTTAAAGAGCGCTCTGTGGAGCAGAGGGAGCAGGCCGGCCTGCCAGAACGAGTAACAGCCGTCCACCAGTTTATTACAGCGGCCCTGAAAGCCGCCTTCGTAACGCATCTGCCTGCTGGTGACCCAGCGCTGGAGAGTGCACACACACACACACACACACACACACAGGAGAGAACACCTCTTAGGTCTGTACATACTGTTCGTTTTGTCATTTAACAAAGATCATCGATATGGTGATGTCGATATTTCCTCTAAGGAGTCATTTATTTAGCATTTATGGAAGGAGTCTCCACTACCGAGACTCTGTGGTTTCTCGGGAACATGACAAGCTGTCTTATTAACTTCAAGGAACGGATAAAAAAAAAAAGGTGATGTGTGTTCATCCAAGAGAAGCTCTTTAAAGACTCGAGGCTGTTTTAGTCATGATCCCTAAAAGCTGTGTAACGGAGAGATCGACGCTTCCTGTAGGCTGTGGTTATTAAGCCAGTAGCTGATATCAGAGCCCTCTCTCATCCATCCTTCCTGAAGTGCTATAAACAGCGTGAGCCGTGACATGGACTGGCTTTGCGCCCAGGAACTCGTCAGTCCATGTTATTCTGAGCAGAGCGTCGGTCTGCAGCGCTATCGGGTTTTTAATTCATCGGTCCGGTCAGTGACTTGCATGCTCATCTTCACTACGAGGTCATCAAGAGCTCTCCTTTCAGTTACTGATATGTTTGTATGGTGAGTGAGTTATAGAGAGACAACAAGGCATCATGGGTAATAGTGAGGGGGGTGTGCACTCACTAATAAGGCCTTGAGGTCCAGCATGTTTTCCTTTCCCAGGATGACCAGAGCTGCCATGCCACAGAAGGTGTAGCCACCGTGAGCCTCCAGACCGGGCATCCCTCCCAAACCACCTTCCCAGTTCTGACAGCTGAACACACACACACACACACACACACACACACACACACAGCTTTGTGTGGGTTCAAATCATTCTGGACGTTACTGCACATGCAGCTCAGCCTGAGTCTGATCAGTCAAATCTATGTTTTTTCCTCCATCATTCACTGCTTTCGTTTTATGAAATGAGAAAACTGGCTTGAAGAACAATGACATGAAAGGAAACCAAGAACATGCACAGGTCGGGAGAAGAGGATGCCTCATCCTGTCTCCATTATTCATCATAAAATATGTTTGTTGTCTGTGTCTGATTTTGTCTGTTCATGTCTGAGGTTTTGTCTGTTTGTGTCCGAGAAGTTTTGTTTTAGTGATACGTTTTGTCTGAGTCTGATATGTTTTGTCTGAGTGATATGTTTTGTCTGAGTCTGATACGTTTTGTTTTAGTGATACATTTTGTCTGAGTCTGATACGTTTTGTTTTAGTGATACGTTTTGTCTGAGTCTGATATGTTTTGTTTTAGTGATACATTTTGTCTGAGTGATACGTTTTGTCTGAGTCTGATACGTTTTGTTTTAGTGATACGTTTTGTCTGAGTGATACGTTTTGTCTGAGTCTGATACGTTTTGTTTTAGTGATACGTTTTGTCTGAGTGATACGTTTTGTCTGAGTCTGATACGTTTTGTTTTAGTGATACGTTTTGTCTGAGTCTGATACGTTTTGTTGATACGTTTTGTCTGAGTCTGATACGTTTTTTCTGAGTCTGATACGTTTTGTTGATACGTTTTGTCTGAGTCTGATACATTTTGTCTGAGTCTGATACGTTTTGTTGATACGTTTTGTCTGAGTCTGATACGTTTTGTCCGAGTCTGATACATTTTGTCTGAGTGATACGTTTTGTCTGAGTCTGATACGTTTTGTTTTAGTGATACATTTTGTCTGAGTCTGATACGTTTTGTCTGAGTCTGATACGTTTTGTTTTAGTGATACATTTTGTCTGAGTCTGATACGTTTTGTTTTAGTGATGTTTTTTTCTGAGTTTGCTAAATTCTTTTCCTGTTGGAGTCTGTTGTTTTGTCTGATTCTGATAGACTTTGTTTCAGTAATATTTTTCGTCTGAGTCCGATATGTTTTGTCTGAGTCTGGTACATTTTTTTTTCTGTTTGAGTGATACATTTTGTCTGACTCTGATACAGACGTTGTTTCATTATATGTTTTGGATACATTTTTTCTGTTTGAGTGACACGTTTCATCCGAGTCTGATATGTTTTGTTTTGGTGATACGTTTTGTCTGAGTCTGATGCATTTGATCCAAATCTGATAAGTTTTGTCTGTTGTTTGTCTCAGTCTGATAGTTAAAGTTGGATCACATTGTATACCTGTGAAAGTCCCAAAAATGAGACACGTTCTTATCGTCAGTTACACTGTAATGTTGGACTGTTGACAATGAAATATTTTTGATCCACATTTCATAAATCTCCTCATATTCACTCTACCCTATATTCTTTTCCACTGCCACTTTGTCCTCCATGTTTGTTTTTCTCGCTTTCCCCTCAGCTTGCTTTTCTGTAACTTTTTTTCTCCACCATTACCAAAAAGACAGCAGTGTATTTTAAAAGCAGCTGAAGAGGTACCTGAGGATCCAGTTGTGTGTTCCCTCAAACAGTTTCGGAGTCATGATATTAGTGAGCGAGGCCACTGACGCCGCACAGTACGCACTCCTGTAGAACAGCAGCATTCATTTACATTCATATCAGTTCTTAAATGAGGGGAATTTATTCATTATTATTAATCCAGAATCATTCTATCTACAGTCAGGTCCATAAATATTGGGACATCGACACAATTCTAACATTTTTGGCTCTATACACCACCACAAT
>CM075021.1:16667608-16677705 GCA_037576675.1 Pangasius sanitwongsei
TGCTGAATCGCGTGCAGGGGGTACTGAATCGCATGCGGTATGTACTGAATCGCATGCAGGGGGTACTGAATCGCGTGCAGGGGGTACTGAATCGCATGCGGTATGTACTGAATCGCATGCAGGGGGTACTGAATCGCATGCGGTATGTACTGAATCGAGTGCAGGGGGTGCTGAATCACGTGCAGGGGGTACTGAATCGCATGCGGTATGTACTGAATCGCGTGCAGGGGATGCTGAATCGCGTGCAGGAGGTGCTGAATCGCGTGCGGTATGTACTGAATCGCATGCGGTATGTACTGAATCGCATGCAGGGGGTACTGAATCGCATGCGGTATGTACTGAATCGCGTGCGGTATGTACTGAATCGCATGCAGGGGGTACTGAATCGCATGCGGTATGTACTGAATCGAGTGCAGTAGGTACTGTCGCAGCACACGATTTCAGATGCAGTCTTAGTCTCTAATGGTTAGGTGGGTTCGACATTTGAATTATTCCCGCCCATGTTCACGAAGCTCCGACTCCAGGATCCACAGTGACCCGTAGAGTGTCTATAAAATGGCTGACAGGAGGCGCATCCAAACATAAACAAGCATTCCGGACCGGAAGTCTGTTTTCCAGACAGGTTTTCTCAGCAACTTATTACACTTTTGCTAAAGCCAAGGTTTAATGCACTTTTTTTAATCATGTTCTACATATCTTCCAGCTTATTTGTACAAATAAGGAATAAAAAAAATCACCTATTGCACCTTTAATAGCTTTAAGGTCAATGTATATTCATGTGTAATAATAATAATAATTACTCACTGGAGTGAATTGTGGATTTGCTGGTAAACACTGAAGACCTCTTTAATGCTGCGTTCAACTTTTTTCTGGATAAAGAGATATAAAAAAAAAAAACAGAAAAAACACAGAAATAAATGTGATTTTCGCCTGATTTCAAAGCGAAGTTACACTTAATTTATTTATCGCCATCAGTCTGAGCTAGATAGCTTGTAAACAATTTAAAAAAATTAATAAAAATTAAAAACAAAAAATGAAAACAAACTAGCTAGCTAACTCGTTAGATCACCGGAAGTGACGTACACTGGCTCCATACACATGCTGCGCTCTTAGTTACAACACAAAAGCAGCCAATTTAAAGATTACTGTCTAACGTTCCTCCACTGTTGCTAATGGCAACCGCTAGCATATCAGTTAGCTAGCTGCGCGTGACACGTCTCTCTCACCTGCTCTGCAGAAGTAACGGTCCGCAAACCGTCATCTTTAAACTCCTCCAAATGATGGGAGTCGCTAAAACACCGCAAAGGCTCCATTTTAACACAATAATAATATTAATAATACCAATAAATTACAGACGACTCCGCTAGCTAGCTGTTAAGCTAGCAAAGTTTTTGATTTCTGCCTGCCGTCAGGGTTTTTCTTTCTCTGGTTTGGCTCAGATCTTAACACCATACACAGCGATCACTTCCGGGATATAATAAGTTGAAGATCCGCGAATTGGACATGCGTGGAACTCGCGTCACTCCTAAGATTAAACCGGGCGTTATATTTCCGCACACCCGTATTCCGGAAATCCCCGCCCACCCCATCCATACTGAGCGCTTATTGGCTAGGTCTAAGTGCCTGTTACAGAGTTAACCAATTGTCTCGCAGGATGTCAGGATATTAGCCAATCATAACGCAGTAGACGAAATGTATCATAATGCGCGTGGGAAAGAAATAATACAATTATAGGATTTGATCCAAATGAAGTTCACCGACTACGGCAAGCCGGAAAGGACATTTTTTAGAAAATAAAACGCACATTTCCAGTGCAGTAAATAAATCCTTTCATTGTTCAGACTTTATTAAAGAATGTATTGAAATGAAATTAAAAAAAAAAACAACATTAAGGGGAAAAATCAGCTTGTTTATTTATTTATTTATTTATTTATTTATTAACATTTACATTGAAGAATATAAACACCAAAGTAAAAGAGAGAAATTCAAAATAAACTTCACAACATGTCCTCTCTCTCTCTCTCTCTCTCTCTCTCTCTCTCTCTTCTGTTGTAGGAGCACAGAAACTATTCTGACTGAGATTAATTAGAAAAGATGAAGTAATAATAATAATAATAATAATTAGAAGTAATAAATGCGTGCTGTAACTTTAGCCTTCAAGTCTTTAAGGTGTGGTTACTGTATGTACTGTAAACTGTTTTTAATTACCATCAGCGTCGTAACCATGGTAACCTGTGACATACTACAGTAGGGTAGTGTGTGTTTGTGTGTGAGAGAGAGTGTGTGTCTGTGTGTTTGTGTGTGTGTGTGTGCGATTATGTGAGAGAGAGTGTGTGTGTCTGTGTGTGAGTGAGTGTGTGTGAGAGTGTGTGTGTGTGAGAGAGAGAGTAAGTGTGTGTGTTTGTGTGTGTGAGAGAGAGAGTGTGTGTGTGTTTGTGTGTGTGAGAGAGAGAGAGTGTGTGTGTGTGTGTGAGTGTGTGTTTGTGTGTGTGAGAGAGAGAGTGTGTGAGTGTGTGTGAGAGAGAGTGAGTGTGTGTGTGTGTGTTTATGTGTGTGAGAGAGAGAGTGTGTGTTTGTGTGTGTGTGTGTTTATGTGTGTGAGAGAGTGTGTGTGAGTGTGTGTGTGAGAGAGAGAGAGTGAGTGTGTGTTTGTGTGTGTGAGAGAGAGTGTGTGTTTGTGTGTGTGAGAGAGTGAGTATGTGTGTGTGTTTGTGTGTGTGTGAGAGAGAGAGTGTGTGTGTGTGTGTGTGTGTGTGAGAGAGAGAGAGTGTGTGTGTGTGTTTATGTGTGAGAGAGAGAGAGTGTGTGTGTTTGTGTGTGTGAGAGAGAGAGAGTGTGTGTGTTTGTGTGTGTGAGAGAGAGAGAGTGTGTGTGTGTGTGAGAGAGAGAGAGTGTGAGTGTGTGTGTGTTTATGTGTGTGTGAGAGAGAGAGTGTGTGTTTGTGTGTGTGTGAGAGAGAGAGAGTGTGTGTGTGTGAGTGTGTGTGAGAGAGAAAGTGTGTGTGTGTGTGTGAGAGAGAGAGAGAGAGAGTGTGTGTGTGTGTGTGAGAGAGAAAGTGTGTGTGTGTGTGTGTTTAAGCCGCGCCCCTTTCTGGAGGTGAACGGATCTCACCGCACCCTCTCTCCTCTCTGCTCCCGCACCGCACCGCACTCTCTCCTCTCCGTATGAGGCGAGCAGACCCGCGCTGTGGATGGACAGAGGCGGAAGGGTAGCCCAGGATGCGGGTTCGCGGTGCGGGGCGTGTGTCTGTGCTGGGAATCCGTCACTGAGCTAGCCGAGCGCTCTCCTCTTCCTCTTCATCCTATTCTTCATCCTCCTCTTCATCCTCCTCTTCCTCTCCGACATCATGGCCAAGCAGTACGATGTGCTGTTCAGGCTGCTGCTGCTCGGAGACTCGGGAGTCGGAAAGACCTGTCTGTTATGCAGATTCACCGACAACGCGTTTCATCCCGCACACATTTCCACCATCGGTGAGTAACATCACACACACACACACACACACACACACACACTGTGCGGGGGAAATGCGGGAGGGGTTGGTTTGGCAGGACTAACATAATATTACAACTGCCTCTGCTGTACTGAGCTGATATCATAGTTATAAAATTACACTATTTTATATATTGTAGCATTAAAAACATTATTATTATTATTATTATTATTGTTATTATTATTATTGTTGTTGTTGTTGTTGCTGTCAGGTATGGGATCAAGGATGGAAATCTAAATAAAATAAAATACAAATTAATTTAAAAAAAAGAATAATTATAACAACAACTATTATTATTATTATTATTATTATTATTATTATTATTATTATTATTATTATGTCAAATAGGCCTCTTGTTTTGGTGCCAGCAAACATTACCAGGGTTCATGCTTCAAACAGGAGGGATTTTATTTACATTATTAAATAATACACAAATTTATTTCAACAACCAGACCAATAACAACTATTATTATTATTATTATTATTATTATTATTATTATTAGGTTCATATCTAAAAGGCTGATTATTTATTGGATGGCAGCAAGTCATGCTTTAAACTGATATCTATTTTTATAAAATTATTATTATTATTATTATTATTATTATTATGGAAAAAATAATTATTAACTGCATTGCACTGTTTAAAACAAATATGTTTGAATATGTTATATGCTTGTATGTTTTAAATATTAATAATTAAGAATATTTACTATTCAGACAATTCAGTAACACTTTTGCTAAATATCTAGTGTTTAAGAATTCCTTATATACACCAGTCAGCCATATGATTAAAACCACTGACAGATGAAGTGAATAACATTGATTATCTCCTTACACTGGCACATGTCAAGGGGTGGGATACATTAGGCAGCAAGTGAACAGTCAGTTCGCAAAGTTGATGTGTTGGAAGCAGGAAAAATGGGCAAGCGTAAGGATCTGAGTGACTTTGACAAGGGCCAAATTGTGAGGGCTAGATGACTGGGTCAGAACATCTCCCGGTATGCAGTGGTTAGTACCTACCAAAAGTGGTCCAAGGAAGGACAACCGGTGAACCGGCGACAGGGTCATGGGCGCTCAAGGCTCACTGATGTGCATGGGGAGTGAAGGCTGGCCCGTCTGGTCCGATCCCACAGAAGAGCTACTGTAGCACAAATTGCTGAAAAAGTTAATGCTGGCTCTGATAGAAAGGTGTCAGAACACACAGTGCAGCGCAGCTTGCACCATGCTGACCCCTGTTCACTGCCGAAAGCACCTACAATGGACACATGAGCATCAGAACTGGACCATGGAGCAATGGAAGAAGGTGGCCTGGTCTGATGAATCACATTTTCTTTTACATCATGTGGATGGCCGGGTGCGTGTGCGTCGCTTACCTGGGGAAGAGATGGCACCAGGATGCACTCTGGGAAGAAGGCAAGCTGGAGGAGGCAATGCTGTAGACCAAGTACACCCCAAGTACACCCCTTCATGGCAACGGTGCGCCTGCCACGCTGCAAAAATTGTTCAGGAATGGTTTGAGGAACATGACAAAGATTTCAAGGTGTGACTTGGCCTCCAAATTCCCCAGCTCTCAAGCCGATCGAGGCCACACCTCACAGCTTACAGGACTTGAAGGATCTGCTAATGTCTTGGTGCCAGATACCACAGCACACCTTCAGAGGTTTTATTGAGTCCATGCCTCAACGAGTCAGAGCTGTTTTGGTGGCACCTACCTACACAGAACTATGCAGGTGGTTTTAATGTTATGGCTGATCGGTGTGTGTGTGTGTGTGTGTGTATATATATATATATATATATATATATATATATATATAAGGCATACTTAATACTTAAATATTTAAATACGTAATATTTAAATAGATATTTGGAAGTATTAAACATTAGTGATTTGTTTTCTGCATTGTCACACTTCTCTAACATACTTGGCCCAGTTTCCCAAAACATGTTACAGTTTAGATCATCTTAACAGGAAGAGAGAGAGATAGAGATGAAGAGATGGAGAGAGTGCAATTTGATGCTCGCTTTACAATTTAATAATGACCTTTGTGCTGCAGTGCTTTTAAACTTTGAGTAGAACAGAGTAATACTAGATATAAACCATCAGCTCAAAGTCAGTCATCTTCTGTTATGATCCATGACTGGGCCATGAGCAGAGATGAATCTTTTTAATTTTTTTGCCATATCTGAGCTACTGATGTTTATCATTACCAGCATGTTTGAAGGAAATGAAAGTCTGAGAGATATATATCTGTTATTTTTATGGCTATGTTCACATTACCAGGTTGAGGCATCACAAATCCTATTTTTAAAATTCAGACCTGAGCCACTTGCATATGTGGTCCTAGATCAGATGTACTTTTGTTCAGACAGGTTTCAAGGTGATGTGAGCCAAATGTGGTGAAAATTGGACAAAAATTTGGAGGAGTAGAAAAAATAGCAGTTAGATATAAGCTTTTTTTTTAGCATGTTAGTGTTACTTTTGACCAGTAGGTGGCACTGTCACAAAATATGTTGCATAGACTCAGGTCATAGTCCTGAAGATTCCTACCAAATTTTGTGTCAGTGCACAAAGTTGTTGCTGAGATACAGCTTCACTTCCTGTTTGGTGGTGTCCCCGTCAGATTTGTTGGCCCATTACGGGGAAACCCTTTGGAGTAATCAAAATTCCTTTGATGAGTTTTGTGAGGCTTACTCTGAAGATAATGTGTGCCAATTTTGGTGATGATTGGACAAAAGGAGGAGTAGCAAAAAAACAGTTGACAAAATCCAAGATGGCTTTTAAATTTTGGACACGAGGTTCAAAAGTTATGACCATAAACGTACTTCCAAATTAGGCCCAAGTTTGACCCGATGGTACCACCAGAGCGTTGGCAGCACTTGGCCAAAATTTGGTCAGAATATTCCTTAGACCCTCCCAAATCAGTGTGCCAAATTTCACAACTTTGTACCAGAGGGTTCTATGGGCTGCCATAGACACCCTAGCCAGAAGAAGAAGAAGAAGAAGAAGAAAAGGTAGAATAACAACAGGGTGCCTACGCACCTTCGGTGCTTGGCCCCTTAATAATAATATACAAGTATCTAGTGCAGATACCAGGAAAGCAGTTATTGGTAAAAATATTTAGTGCAGATTGCTTGTTACTGCTAGTCAGCTTGGTTAATAACAGACGTTGCCAGTGGAAGCTGTTTCGTGGCTCGATGACGTGCAGTTTTTATTATCAGGGAGCGGAATTGCTTTCCTGATATAACATATGGTGAAGAGTCATTTGGCTGTGAGCCGTCCTCTTAGCGTTAACATTAGTTGATGATTCACTTTTGCAGTCTTCCTTGCAAATTGAAGGACGTTTTCTTTGAATATGATGCTGCAGATTGCCAGCTATTACTTTAGATCTTCCTTCTATTTTGTGGCGTGACGTGTTTCTCGGAGAATCGTAAGACAAAATTTTGTCTTTGTAAAAAGACTTTTTACACAGATTTTCCTGCCGTCGGCCCATCTTCAAAAACCCGGCTACAGCACCTATCTAACACCATACCTTCAGGAAGCGACAAATTCTGAAAAGGAATTTAGTCTTATTGTGGAAATGTTTAGGTTTTTAGTATACTTGAAAGTGTAGTATACTTTATTGAAATCACACTGGAAAGGAAAATAATAATTGTTCCCTCTGTTTTTGATTTTCGGTTTCTTTCCCTGTAGCGTTTAAATGGACAGAGACAGCAGTGACTATGTTCAGTGGAAGGATGGAGAAATTGGTGATTTACTTACGTTCATATTAAAAACAGCTTCAAGATCTGTTTACCTCCGTAACCGCACGGTTATACAGAATTTCTGATGTTACTTATTGAAAGGTGTGTAACAGGTGTAAACAAATCATTTTGGAACATGTTACTTCATCAAATAGAAAATTGTACACTGTGCTGTCACTCCATGACTATTAAAAACTCCAGATTAAAGGAAAACTCCAGTGTTTTTCAACCTGATCTCTAAGCATTGCACTTGTAGTGTATGCGCGATTTTACCAAAAACAAGAATTTCAACACATTTCAACCCTGAACAGAAGCACTACTATTCACTCCTCCAAAATCACTTATAATTAAAGTCTGAAGGACACGTGTTCAATTTCACCTATAAAGATTTAAAATATTAAAACTCAGTCTTTACACTGGACTAAAAATGTTTATGAATGAGAGAAAGTGAAGTTCTACTTTCCAACACTGGACCAGTCACGTAAAAAGTAGTTCCAGTTATTTTACACTTTCTTGAAGCTTTTGCGCCACACGACTACGCTAATAAAAAGGTCTCACCTCAGAAGGGACAAATTCTACAGATTCAGAGCCTCATTTACACACACGACTAAATAATTCAATTTAGACTTGCGTTATAATTGAGTTTGGAATAAACAGCTTTCCTGGTCTTTTCTCAGGAGAGCTATAAGGTACTACTGTAGACTCAGCAGAAGAATGAGGATCGATGTCCAGAGTTGATTTTAAACACAAACTAAAATCCAAGACATTAAGCAGACAAAAGTGAAACGCAGTAAAGGCAGAAGTCATCAAACGAAAGGGAAAACATTAGCATTAGAAAACTCAATCGGGGAGAATACGGCTCAGAAATTACGCAACACAGGAGATTGGCAAGACTTCGCAATGAGTGACCGTGTCACATGTGCGTATATAGTGACAAACCAGGAAGTGAACAGCTGATTAGCACTCTGTGGATGCTGACCTCTGCTGGTCAGGAGAGGTACTGTCCTGGACTGTTGAAAGGTGGTGAATTTTTATTAATGGTAATTAAATATTACACACTAAAGATCAGTGAATACAGATTAAGTTAAAAGACACTGGAGTATTCCTTTAATACAGTTTTTCTAGTGAGCTGAACCCCGTCAATCTAAAGTATTTGCTTTAATACCTCCTTAGATTTCAAGCAGGCTAACATTAAGCAAAACCTTTAGTTGTTCATTTTTTTTTATTCATCTGCTTTTGCTGATGTTTTCAACCTTAGCTTGGAACACTGACTGGTTCTAGCGACTTTTTTGAGCAGATGTCAGTGGCCGTCTTGAACTCCAGCTCTCCAGCTGCCGTTATATGAGTTGAGCAAGCAGGTTCGCTCAACTCACTATCGGTGTGTAATGCCTGACTGCTCACAACCAAGCACCAGTGTTCCTCATGACTAATCACCGATCACCATTGTTTCTCAACACTGCCCTCCTCGTTAGTATAGTGGACAGTATCTCCGCCTGTCACGCGGAAGACCGGGGTTCGATTCCCCGACTGGGAGAGACAATAGCTTTTCTTTCCCCTAGAAACACACACACACACTATTTAAAGTGAAAACAGCGTATCAAGAAAGTAATTATAGACTTCGAGCTTTAGTTTGGTTCTTATTTTAGCTGTGACAGAAGTGGGGAGGAGCTGAGCTGGCATAGTCTCTGTAGTGTAGTGGTTATCACGTTCGCCTCACATGTGAAAGGTCCCCGGGCAGAAACACGACGGTGATTTTGGTCACTTCAGTGAACAGCGGAAACTTCACACCACATACACTACATTAAACAAAAAGAAAGTATCTAAAGCACGCTTATAAAGTCACTAGAAGATGTCATTGCATATCATTTCTTACAGAAACAAGTCATCTTTGGTCATGGCACCTTACAAAAACTAAATTTTTATGCATTTACAAAATTCTATATTTCTATCAAGGAAGCAGACAAAAGCAGTGACAGTGAGTAGTCCTGAAGGAAATTTTATTACTTGTAAATATCACTAAGAAAAGAGTTTAAAACCAAGAACGAGGACGTGTGAGGGAGTGGAATCAAGTTAGTTCCTGTTGTCAGTTAAATTATAGCAGATATAAAGATTCGTTCCCACACTAGCCGCTCGTTTCTCTTTCTTGAAAGTAATAAGACGAAAACACGCAAGTCGTGTTATAGAGGAAGCGCAAAACCGCTCTCCTGACTCTACCAAAGCACTGACACTGGAGACTCCTTCCAGAAATGCTAATTAAATGCCTTTCATTGCTGACCAGTCAATTCAGCCGTCCATGTTTGACGGATGCTCCACATAATCTAGGACCAATATTAAACAGATTACAAAAACGTCTTGTTATTTCACAAAGAAACCTGTATAATTGTTGATATGAAGTTTTTATTTTTATAAGGCAACTCAATACAGGTACAGAATAGAAAATTTTACCATTTTACCATATTAACCCTCAGTGATTGGTCACTGAGAGCAATGGGGATCAGTGGTTGGTCATTGGGAACAATGGTGATTAGTGATTAATCATTGGGAACAATGGTGATCAGCATTTATCAATGGTGATAAATGCCATTGGCTTAAATAGTTAACTATGGTGTATAGTGTGTCTGTTTTTGTCTATCAGATTTTTTGCATTATAATACATAGTAGAGAGGTAAGGAAGCCAGCTATCCACCACTGACATAGATGATTTAGACAGATGGATAGATAGATGATCAGTTGATACGGTGCTAAGGTCCAGCTGTTGAGTTTAGTGATATGATTTTTTTGCCTGTCCACCACAGACACTGGAGAGAGATTTGGCCTGGAGTACATAGAGCCGGGATGCTGTACAAGTGTTTTAGGTCAAATGGTT
>CM075021.1:16692088-16708523 GCA_037576675.1 Pangasius sanitwongsei
GGATGAATAGATGGATAAATAGGTGGCTGGATAAATAGGTGGTTGGATGAACAGATGGATTGATGTATAGATGAAAGCATAGATGGATGGATGAATAGGTGGATAACTAGGTGAAATGGATGAATAGATGAATAAATAGGTGGATGGATGACTAGATGAATAAATAGGTGGATGGATGAATAGATGGATGAATAGATGGATGGATGAATAGATGGATAAATAGGTGGCTGGATAAATAGGTGGTTGGATGAACAGATGGATTGATGTATAGATGAAAGAATAGATGGATGGATGAATAGATGGATAATTAGGTGGATGGATGAATATATCATGAAACAGCGATGTGCGGGGTCCAAGCACCCTTCACCAATAGCTCCCCCAGTTCTTGCCAAGTTACACAGGACACCAACGAGACCGTAGGAGAACAGACTGTTTGACTTTTATAGGCGTAGTTGGATGATAACACGGTGAAATACCTGCTGGAATCTGATTGGCTAATGAATGTCACATTTTTTAAGTGTCTCAGTCATCTCAATTAGAAATCGATTTACAGATTATGATTATTATACCAAATGTTCCAGTACATCAAATTTCATTTTAATTGGACTTCTTAAGAAACAGTTCTATGAGTTTAACTCCGCCCCTATGGTTGGCCACACCCCAAACTTTGCAGACGCAGATGTAATAAATAGATAAATACGTCAGCCAGGAGTGCAATCTTCAGCCATTACGCAGTCGGGACAGTTCCAGGGACGTGACTGGAGTGATGATGGAGTGATGAAACAGCAATACACAAAGCAATAAATTACGCATCTGCCACATCAGCTGTCTGTGTTTGTGTCTCAGGATGAGTGCTTCCTGAACCTGTACGCTAACACTCTCTCATGTTTCCCCGTCTCGTAAGTACGCTCCTGAAAAAGTCCAGAAGGTGCTGATTGGAAACAAATCTGACGAGGAACACAAAAGACAAGTGGCCACAGAGCAGGGAAACAAGGTGTGTGCGTGTGTGTGTGTGTGTTCATCATTATAACGGTAAGGTTACTGTACAAACATAGATGTGTTTCTTCCCCAACTGTAGCTGGCTAAAGCTTATGGAATGGACTTTTTTGAGACAAGTGCCTTTACCAATCACAACATCACAGAGGTACGTATTAACCTGTTCATCTTCTGAGAAAATAGAAAGTAACAGAACAGAGTAGAAGCGACAGGGTACGAACAGGGTTGAAGGGAATTTGTCAGAATAGAATAGTGAATAGTGAATAGTTCAGTATGAAATGTTAAGAATAACATGGAATAAAAATAATTACTTGAGAATTATATAGAAGTGAATAGAAGAGAAGGTGTCAAGAGAATAGATTGTAGAAGGAGCTAATAGATGAGGGCGTCCCAAAAGTCTCCGTTGTCTTTATTTACAAAATAACAAAACATCCTCTACAAGATTCCTCTGTAAACACACACAGAGTCGTCTCTCCCAGCTTTGGCTGCCAGTTTGGCGACAGCGTCGTGTGTGTGTGACGTGCTCGCCATGTTTCCTGTTAAAGTCCGTCACAACCTTGCGACAGCGTCCCGATCCAGCCATGAGCATGATTTCAATACCTTCTTCTTTTGTCAAAGGAATTCTTAAAGGCTATCTGAAAATATATATATATAATATAAACTAAGTCTAAAAATTTTTTAAAGACATTTTGCTAAAAAGTGTTAATTTCCCCTTTGTACAGAGACTTTATAGAAAAGAAAATCTAAATAGAAAAGAAAATGTGGAAATAGAATAGCCTTATTGTCTCTGCACAATAGGATTCACACTCTGTGAACATAAGAAAGTGGTATATAGATAAATATGTAGTGCAAAAGTTTGCACACCCTTAGGACAGAATGAGGAAATTGAACACTTTCTGCTTCAGACAGAAGTTTTTTTGTAATTCCACGTGTACCAGGGAGACAGATTTTGCTTGCACAGCTGTAACCCTGCTGCGTCTCTCTTTTATTTCTGTCCTGTTTGCTTCAGTCCTTCACACGTTTAGCTGAGCTGGTGTTGCAGGCTAACAAAAAGGACCTTGATCTCCTGCGGGTGTCCGTCAACGACCAGCTGGATCTAGCGGCGCTGGAGGAAGAGGCGGGAGTGTGTGACGGCAGCAGTAACGCCCAAAAGACCTGCTGGTGCTGAGGACAGGAAGTGACATCAACACATTTTCTTTTCTTATCCAGTGTCACTTTGGCGGAATTTTTTCTTCTCAGTTTGGTGCCTTCCAGTCTCATCATGAATGAATGAAAGAAAGAAAGACTATGTTAAAGTCCTCTTTACATTCATCAAGCCTAAACATTGATCATGGTAAAGGTGACTCTTGACAGGTTAGTAGCAAGATGAGTTAACCAGCTGTTGTTAGCGTCATACATTTTAGTGTTTCAAACATACATTTCAGTTAGCAAGTATGATAAATAAATTCATACAGCAGTTACAGCTGTTCTATTGAAATTACAACGGTGTAGAAATGGTACGGCCCGTCGTAGGGGTGCTCGGAAGACTAATTTACTACTCGGACACCTTTCTGACACGTCGGAGTAAACATATTAGTGTTTACTCATAAACCTTTTCTGAAGGAATTATATTTAAGAACATTCCCAACTTTGTGTTTCATTTTCTTTAACTGTAATTGGATTGTCAAGAGCCCTGTAATCAGATCCTGTGTGCAGAAAAAAAAAATGATGTGGCTCAACAGCTAATCCAATTCAATTCATTTGTATACGTTTACATTTATGGCATTTGGCAGACGCCCTTATCCAGAGCGACTTACATTTATCTCATTTATACAACTGAGCGGTTGAGGGTTAAGGGCCTTGCTCAAGGGCCCAACAGTGGTAGCTTGGCGGTGCTGGGGATTGAACTCATGACCTGCTGATCAGTAGCCCAACGTCTTAACCACCAGCTACCACTGCGTTTGTATAGCGCTTTTAACAATGGACATTGTCACAAAGCAGCTTTACAGAAAAATATAAATTCAGGAAAATATAAATTCAATTTCATAAATGTAAAATTTATGAATTTATCCCTAATGAGCACCCCAGAGGCGACAGTGGTGAGGAAAAACTCCCTGAGACAATATGAGGAAGAAACCTTAAGAGGAACCAGACTCAAAAGGGAACCCATCCTCACCTGGGTGACACCGGATAGTGCGATTATAAATAATTCCCTTCTATAACCGTGTGCTACATGGTCAGAATGTGCAATTGTGTAACCACGAAAATTCAATATAGTCTATTTTGTTGTCAGCTGTTCACTGATTTGAGTGCAAAACTGATCGTGGGAATTGTAGTCCTAAAGCAATCATATCAGTTGTAGTCCTAGGCCATCATAGCAAAACTGTTCATATCAACTGCAGTCCACAGCCATCTTCATAGTTTCTAAGTGGTATCATCCAGAGTAATCTCATGTGTCTTTAGCCTGTGCGTGTTGGAGGCCATCCTCATCAGCAGCGAGTGGTTTCCAAGTGATGAGAACTCCAGCCAGAAGCAGGGTATCAGGATGGATCAGGCAGGTCCGGAGAGCAGAAGGGGTCAGGAACACTGGTATCTCAGGAGTAGCATGTGTAGCTCAACAGAGAGAGAGACAGAGAGAGAGAGAGAGAGAGAGAGAGGGAGGGAGAGAGGGAGAGAGGGAGGGAGAGAGAGGGAGGGGGGAGTAAAAGGTCCAAGCGTTCTTTGGCTCGTTCCTCTTGGGGAACTCTTAAAGGTTCGATTTGAAACCCTATAAAAGAAGGTTTCTTTTTTACAGAAAGTTCCTAGAAAAATGAATCATAACTATCCAAAGAACCCTTGGAACACTTTTTTATCCAAGAGTGGACTTTTTATGGGCGTGGCTTTGAAGGAAACACTGAAAGAAAGGGCTGTTTTTGAAAACCGCCAGCTTCAGCTACATTCAACCGAAATTGCTGATTGTACCTTTAATGTAATGAAGGGTAAGAAATCTGTAAGAGGTATTCAGAGTTCAGCTCATGTACTTGCATTTACAGATTTTTCCCACTAGACAGCACTGTGCGCTTAGTTTATCCGAGTCCCAACCTAGTGTGTGTGTGTGTGTGTGTGTGTCTGTGTGTGTGTACTGTCTGTAAATGAACCCTTTTCACATTTACACTTCATTCCTTCTGGAAGTAGCCTTCGCTGAGTAAAGCTACTTGCGCTGCAACAGCAACCACAACAATGTCTGAGTCAAACACTGTTTACAAAACGTTTTATAGAAAAACTGAGAATTGCAGCGGAATCAAAGAAACAGCTTGAAATATCAGCACAAGTAGAATTTAAGGGCAAATAATCTGAAACCACAGCGAGTAGAAATAGTTTGCTAGGTGAACAAAGCTAATCTGACAGACTCTCAGCCAACCGGCAGAGTTTAAAACTCGAGTTTTTGTGTCTCTTTGTTCCTCTTCATCATCCGACAGCATCGAGATCTGACTAAAAACGTAAAATCACTCGCTACATGTGTTAACTCATCTCTCAATTAACTAGAAATACAGCTAGCTAATGTTAGAAAAAGGATACTATCAGTGATCAAACTTTTACTAACCTTCTCATCTGTTCACTATTTTATCATTTTGTACAGTGTTTCATAGGAATGAACTGAAATATGAAATAATACATACGCAATATCAGCTAACTACATATCTAGCTAATTATCATAAATGGTAACGTCAGTTAACGTTAATGCACCCTGCTAGCTTTGAATGAATTCCTCTAAGATGAATTTATCCTTTATTTCCAGTTCTCTAGCATTTCTGGACAGAGATTAGTCTCTCACAAAGAAGAGGTGAATAATATTTCCGTTACAGTAAACATTCAGCTTTAAGGCTTACTGAAAATCATTTTATCTTGTGTCCTACTTGTTTTTTTTTTTTTTTGTGAAAAAGGACCTTTACATGGCTAAACTTTTGCTCTTTGAGCAACATTAATGACTTAATAAAGGAAATGGACATACTTTGTAGGTGACCACTCCTGTGAAGTGACTTGCGGTCTTAAAGGAGCGATTTGTCATTTTTAGCGCCCTCTAATGCCTGTGTAAAGAATTGCAAATGCAAAGAAAATCATTGGCAAGCCTTCATCCTTTGTTGAAATCACTTGTAGTTGCATAAATTGCCTTTTATTGGAAAAAAAATAAGTTTTAACTGTACTTTGGCTGGGGGCGGAGCTCATTTTAGGGCCGGAAAATGTTAAACAGAAGCATGAAAAAAATTAGCAGCTCTATTACATGTCAATATTGCAAATCTGAGGTTTCTGTGAAATTACAGGATTGTTTCAGGCCCAGAAACACCTGTGAATATTGCGATCTGCACCTTTAATAAGGAGTCTATCAGTTTCACAGATTTGTTTTTATTATGCATGTGTTCATCTCTGAGGTATAGATACACAGGTACTTTAAGACTGTCATTTGTGAAATGCTCCTAAATTAAAGCAAATGTTAAAAGACGCTGCTATGAATCGAGTCATCCACACTGTTCTAATGAACTGTTTAATATTCATGAAATGATTTTAATATTCATTAATATTCATTCTCATTAGGAAATCAAGAGGAAGGAATTTATTAGGAAAATAGGAAGGAAATGTATTTATTGTAAGATCATTTGAAAGTTTTCCAGAAAAATTTCACATTGTCACTGGAATTCATTTTTATTTGAATTTAATTTGAAGTGAATCCACTGAACCTGACTGACTGTAAATTCTCTTATTGGAGTATGTGTGAAAGTGGTATTATGGTATGTTGTATTGGATGAAATGTTCTACAGTATAACACTATGATCTACGTCTGTGCTGTATGAAAAATGTCAAATAATGACAATAATGTTGAAATATATATATATAAACAAGCCACTTGTTTAGACTTCTTATAATGCATCTGTGATTATATACAATCTGTATTAGGCTTATGGTGATTCTGTTGAAGGAGTCCAAATGTTTATGAATAAATAGACACTTATTAGATATTTTGATCATTATGGTGACATGAGATTGGGGTTGGGGGGGGGGGGGGGGTTGGGGGGGTTTGCAGTACTGCATTTGTCCAACAGACAAATATGAGGCAGATATGAGATATGAGACTTTGCTTTTTAAAATACTTTTAATAGATTTACTAAGATCTCAAAGAATAAATTGTGTGAATTACATCACGTGCATCTGATATGATGCCAGCGTTTCCGTAGTTTAGTCATTATTTGAATTTACATACAGTGAGTGTTAAGTGAAGAAAAACTCCACTAAGGATACAAAGTTGTTATACTTCCCACCTCTGTATATCCAACCTTCAGCTTCTGCACTGATGGTAGAACTTAGACTTCCAGGATTTGTTAGTACTTATTCTCCAAACTATCCACAAATTATGCCCTGTTCTGCTACAAAACCCAGAACAAAGGTGATTACTGATAGCTGATAGTGAACAATGGCGATCAGTGATTAGTGGTCGGGAGTAACAATGATCAGAGATTAGTTACTAGGAGTAATTGTGATCTGTGATTGGTGTTTGGGAGTAATGGTGATGTGTGATTAGTCGCTGGGAGCAATGGTGATCTGTGATTAGTCGTTGACTGTCAGATCTACCAACAAAGTGACAACACTGTGATTAATAGCTTCTCCTATTTTTTTTCAAACATAACTGATGAGTTCTGATACAAGAGACCTTTGTAACTGACTTTTGTAATAAGTTCAGAGTGGACCTTCATGCAGAGTTTTACTTTACAGTCCATGAGCAATTCTATCACACGGTTGCATCGTTCTTCCTTTCCAGATCTTGATTTGATTTCAGCAGATCTCTGATCTCTGTATCTCTGTATTTCAGACAGTGAACATTGCATGCAGGAAGTGTTGAGGTATAGCATTTTCATAGCATCCATTTATAGTATTGGTTGTTGAGTTTAAGCACAACTACCTGAAATGTTTGATAGTTCAGACAAATTATTAAACTATTAGGGTAATTATTAAACTATTAGGGTAAACTAATAATTAAATTATTAGGGTTTGTGCACCCTTCCTGTCACTTATTACATCTTATTTTAGTGTTAAAATCCATTCGAAAAAGAGTAATGGTGCATTAACCTTCTGTTGTACAACATAAAATAGAAAATAAACAAAATGTGATTTGAGCAGGGTGCCAAAACTTCTACATGCAACTGTATAGCTTTATATTGTCATACTCTCCTGTCAAACCTGGTGCATTATAATATTCACTTAGATGATGTGCCATGCTGAGAGCACTGAGAGCCCACTGCACTGTAAGAGATGTAAATTTATAACTCTCTAATTAGAGCGGCTGTGTGGAGGGACAGCGCTCCACTCTCGCACTTGGCTCACGCTTTTCTTCCAGGCGCTCAGCGAGGAGTCGGTACAGGCCAGACTGAAACGACGAAAATAGCACTGGCTGGAATCGGCTGTGACTCTGACCCAGCTGTTCGAGCTCACACACCGGCGGATTAGACACAGCGGCGGTAACTAGTGACAAAGTGGTTAATTAAACACAAGATTTTCAATTTAAGTGAAGCAGACCCTGTGTGTGTGTGTATGTGTAGTGCATTGAGCCGCATTATAATTCCTGGCTTGAATTCTGAGCATGTAACCATAGGCATGAATTACTGCTGATTATTTTCCTAGAACTTCACGTCCTGAAGTGTTTTCATTTTTTTGCCATGGTATCAATTTGCCAACAATTACAAGTTTTCATCTATTAATGAATGACACACAATGTCATACTTGTTTATCTGATTACAGTTACATTTAATGTTGTGGAACATCCACAAAAAAAAGTTAGTTCTTGTTCTCACTTACGTTATAGATTTTATCGACTGACAAACTATTGCACATGCCTTTGTGTTACCATTGTATTCATTCCAAAGCATGAAATCCAGGTAATATATATTGATGGTGCATTAAATATTTTCAGAACCAGTTAGGAAACCGACCAAATGTGATTTAACCAGGGGTGCACAAACTTTTGCATTCAAATACACACACACAGTAGATCAGAAGATATATCGTGTTCATAGTGAAGATGCAGGAACACGAGAGGAGCAGGATGTACAGCCCGAGATGTATAAAATATCAGAAAAGATATGATGGTGTAAAGCCACAGAGATCCAGATCTAATCCAGCTTTTTTATTAGCCTCCATATAGTCACGTTAAAACAAAGCAGAGAGAACACTGAGACTAATCACAATCTCATTTCTCAGTCACAGCATCCTGGGGTTTCGATGTTGCTCCAAGCTGGGCTTAATTTAGACTAAAAGGAGAGTGTGATGCTTCTGAAGGCAGACTTTGGCTCGTATCTTTCTCTTTAACTTCAAAATCTTCTCACACTGTAGCCAAATATGGCAACCACCGCCTTGGCTTGGTTCTCACTGTCGTCCATTTATTTGCTTTACTGCAGAGCTCTTGGACAGGGAGAGAACATATAAAAAGAACCGTTCCTTAGAGAGAGAGAGAGAGAGCGAGAGAGAGAGAAATGAGAAATGAAAGATGTGCCTGGCCATTATTTTTGTGCTCTTGTGCGCACGTGGCGGGGGCGTTCGATGTGGGTGGGGCTTTAGGGCACTTCTGCCAATCGTTGTGATGTCACATCCGCCCACGCCGCCGCTCTGCGCTTTCACACCAGAGTGAGTCATGTTAGTGCTGGAGGAGGACACTGAGGAATGCTAAGCACCCCAAAAAAAGACAGAACTTTGCTGCATGCTTGCGATCTGCATCTCTCTCTCTCTCTCTCTCCACTTCATTCCATGGAAATGTTATTCTTTTCAGATTTGTCTCAACACTGTCACTATCACTGTCTGCCATGATGAACTAGATTGATCTGCCACCTGCACTGCAAGATACTGATGCTGCAGATTGTGTGCCTTGTAATCAGGGGGCGTGGCCACTTTAGCTTGAAATAACCGAAAATCATCTTTGGCCTCAGATCACGTCTTGTTACTCCTATACGTTTCATGCTGCCTTAACGAATCACGTGATGTTAATCAACCATGAGGTCAAGTGCGGTATTGCCACCTCACGGCTCTAGGGTCCCTCAGCTCGGGTTACTGTCTATGCGGTTTTGCATGTTCTCCTCATTTCTATGTGGGTTTTCTACCATCTTCCAAAAACATATCAGTAGGTGGACTGGAATCTCTAAATTGCCAGGTGTGAATAAATTTGTGAATGCGTGGGTTTGTGCATGATTCCTTGCATCCAGGATGTATTTCTGCTTCATGACCAGCATTTCAGTGAATAGACTTCAAATGTGCCACCATCCTGACCAGGATAAAGCAGTACTGAAGATCAGTGAATGAATGAATGAAACTAGTATAGTGATGTCATAACGTGGTTCTTTTTGCCCAAAGGAACAAACCATAAACGTGTGAAGGCGGTGAGTTCTGCCCAGTACTGGCTGAGAAGGTGCCAAAACTTTTGCCCACACCACTGCTTTATTCTTTTCAATGTCTTAAATTCAGTAAGTAAATAATAATAATAGTGCATTAGCAACATTAAGTCATGTTTTATGTGTTAACGACGTATTTTAAACTACAAAAATCAACCAAATGTGTGATTTGACCAAGTTGTGCGCATATTTCTTGCCTCACGTCATTATAACAGAGCTAATCTAATGTCTAATCTAATCTAGTGTGATGTGATGTTTTTGTCTCTGAGACTATGATTACAGACGCCACTGCAGCTTTCAGCTTGTGAGAAGAAACTTGAAGATATTATGACGTTGCTTTAGTGGAATTCAGTGATATGTCTAATGATCTGTAATTCATTTAAGTGCTTTTCCTAGCACCAAAAATGGAGACTGAATTAAACAACAAACACAATAACAACTAAAACCCCACGTCATTGTCCATGCGTTAGTGTTGCATTGTTCCTGAGAGGAGCTGATGAATGAATAGGGTCTTTCTTCTCATCGCCCTTCAGCCAGGGGTCCGAATGCCACACATTCTTTACTGCCCCGCACATGCTCCAGGGGGCGTCCGCTATTACACAACAACTTCAGCCAAGCCATTTCAGTCAGTCCTGTCCTTTCCTAACCCCAGGTCTCATTTTCTACAGACTTTACATCCTACAGCACCTGATCTTCAGAGACGTTCAATTTTACCTGGAAAAAAACCTCCCTTATTGCTTTTATTAATACAGTGAGATCAAGATCTCTTTTCCAAGACAGAACTGTTACAGATATAAAATCGACAAGCACGGACAAGCAGGTAAAAGCATCAAATAAATAATAAAAACATGTACAAAATAGGATTAAGAAGTTAAAGCCTTGAGTGTTTGACTTAAAAGGTTGAAGTAAAACATGTATAAACATCATTACAGATAGGTAATGGAATTTAAATTATTCATTCAACACATATTAGGAATTAAAAGTACTCCTTGAAGAACACTGGATGCCACTGTATTTGAAGAAAAGGTAGCATTTTTACTAGTCAGTCGTAGATGTTTAGATATTTGACAGATCCTACATGTAAAGTAAGTTATAATGCAGTATTTCTGAAGAGTGGGATGCAATCGCTTCAGTATCTAATCTACCGAGCATCAACACACTATTAACATCAAAAAACTGTTTGTATACAGCGATCCTCGTTCATAATTTGTGAATGGTCAATATAGCTAACTTGCTTTAGCGCAATACTGTATGAAGATCAAAGATAAATCATGTTTTAAGTAAGAAATAAAACACAACAAACTGGGGTCATGTCCCAAAGTGTTTTATTCCTCTTACACCACAGCAATTTACCAACAGTTAGAATTGCTCATTCATTGAAAGAACGGCACATCAAACTTTTTATCCCTTTATAGTCACTTTTAATGCTGTGGAACGTCCATGAAACAAGTTAGTTCCTGTTCTCACTTACGTTATAGCAGCTATAAACAGTCGTCCTCTCTGTTTTTGTTAATAAAGAAAAAAATCATACCTTGTCACATACCTCTGACTGTTACAAAGTACTGACATTGGAGACTCCTTCCATAAACGTCTATGTGCTGCGTCTGCCGTACGAGTCCCTATGAATGAGCTGTTACTATAGAAACGATAACGTATTAGAACGAGCGCATTAATATAAAACCCGTGATTCTACTGTTATAGAAAATTCGACTCAATTTTGACTATGAGGTGAAATGATTTTACTCACTTAGACATTAAATATTGGGTTTTTAAGATAAACGATAAGGAGCTGAACAAAACACGATACATTCACTGAACATACAATAATGACCCAATCATTTAGATCTTTGCTATGAAGTGACACTCAATTATTATAATATTTGCTTTATAAAACTAGGGATCATGTGACAGGTGCAGAATGCCCCTGGTGACATTTGACTCCTGAGCTAAATGAAAGCGCTATTATAGCACCTAAATACAGATATATTCATGCGTTGGCCTCCTGTAATTTGTTCTCCGTTCATCCTTCTACAGCGAAAAACTCCCTAGAAATGCAGCCAGGGAAAGTGTGCTGTTGCTAGAGCAACGCTTTCCAGGACTTTCTATCATTCCCATTGCTACAGTGGCCATTTTATTAGAGATACATACCTTATATCTATGATTATTAACCATTATATGATGTACATCTTCAATATAGTTGCACATACAGTATGTGGAATTAGCAACTAGCCCATACACAGGTTGTTAATGTGATCATTGATGTTATAATATTAGAATATGTTATATAATATTCTTGTTGATTTACAAATAAATAAATAAATAAAAATTTCAACTAGCTGTTAACTAGATTTTATTATTTGTCTTACTTTCACTGGCACATTACATTTAAAGCCACTATAAAATTTAATTATGAACTCAATGGTGTTCCTACAACGATCCCTTTCCATTGATGGAGAGTGGAGAATTGCCACTAATGAGTTACAGTCAGTAATTTTATGTCTACAATGTAAACCTAACCCTGCATTCACACTAGAAAAGGGCAATTCACTCTTGTAGTTTGTCTCTTGTAGGTGTTTAGTGGCTGCGCATGTTGGCACATGAGGGAGCGCATTGATCAGAGGATTAAAAGTTTAGCAAAACAAGCTAACTGTACTAGCTATGAACAATCACAAGACGCAACAGTGATCTCTGCTACTTCTTTCCAAGCTTTGTTTTTCTTCTGAGTAAGAGGTTATATATGACAAAACCAAAAGGAACTAAAGACTGGGGGACTGAAGAAACGTCAAACCAAATATGCCATATGATTGGTCTGAGGAATCACTGGAGCCAAGAGTTTGGATTTGTCATAGTTTTTCTTGTGTGGGTGTGTAGTGACCACAACTGCGCTTGCGGGTATACACTCTCCAGCATTTTTTTTTTTTTTTTAGTTCCTATGAAAAAAGGTACTAGCTATATATAGCTTCTAAAAGCTATAAACTACTTAGAAATATCTGCTGTTTCTTTCCAAATGTTATTTTTCTTCATAATGTCTTTATACACAAGCAATAAGAGGACATACAGTATATGACAGAATAAAAACCAATGTTTCTGTTGTTCTTTTTTGAACAAGGGATCGGGAAATGTCTCTTGTCACGCTGTCGCTGTTCGCTTTCCGCTGTCGCTGAAGTCGCAGCTCTGTGGTGCGCAAATACATACACTGCGATCGAGGCAAGGTTGCAACCTGTAATTTCCCATCTCCATCCAGTAAAAACCCCAGAAAACGCCCCCTCAATATGAAATTTCAACTCGTCAACTTGGGGTCATCTTCTCAACTAGTAGTTCCTTCCCCGTTTACGGAGTGACATCAAACCAACATGGCCGCTCACACTGTGAACAGTGTAAAGTGTTCTTTCTCTACTTTTAAATGAGTCTATAGCAGTATTGGCTGTAGATCAGTTCATATACAGTCACAGTACTTGGTTAAATCTATAACACTGACCACACAAATCACTTTTCACTCATATAAATAACATTAGCTGGCTAGCTTGTTGCTAATACTACTCGCTATTGTCTGCTGTTGTTGGTGTGCTGCAATTTCAGTCCAAAATGTCGGGTGAATGTTTGAAGGTCACTATAGTAGAATTGTAGAGAGAATAGACACTCAGGCCTGTAGCTGTAGTTGTAGTTAAAGTAGCTTTTTATGAGCTTCACGTGCTCTGACAGAGCAAATAAAATACACACTTTCGAGGAGGCGTCCGTGTTCGTTTCCACTTCACACGTCGAACACGCCGAGGTGGGACATGATGTCAGTACAACTCGCAAATTATCACGCACAGGGGCCTTTGTCTTGTCCTAGTGCGAACGCACAGCGTGAACTGCTGCTGTAATCATAAAGACTGTCCTGTGCTCATCCCAGGACTCTGATTCAGGATTCACAATCACCTGAAGAGCGCACAACTGCAGAAAGGTAATGCTTTATAATCATTAGAGGATGAGCTCCCTTTTGAGACTGGTTCCTCTCAGGATGTTGCCTCAGGGAGTGTTTATTTAAAAAAACAAATTATATATATATTTGTTTTCATTTTTTTAATAGAGATTTATAAATCTGTTTTGGGATTTCTGTAAAACTGCTTTGTGACGATGTTGTGTGTTGTTAAAAGTGGTATACAAGTAAAATCACATTGAATTGAAACGGATTAAACTTATATTGTAGATGTACAGTACACATATGTATATATATGCCAGCTTTTTTAACAATAATTGGGGCGTGCTTTGGCTCTCGTGAAATCTCGCGATAGTTCGAAAGCAAACCGACGGTTGGGTTTTCGGCGAGATTTCAGCAGCTGCGGCGCGAGGCGGAGGCGGAGCTGGAACTTTGTATGAACTTCTGAGTTGAAGTTGCGAGAGAGAGAGAGAGCGAGCGAGAGAAGGAGAGAAGCAGAGGCGCAGACTGAAGCGAGAGGAGCTGCGGTGCGGCTGATGGACTAGACCTCACTCCATTTGTTTAGCAGTTGTTTTTGCCTGAAGCTACACACACAGCCCGAGGGTGGGCAACGACTCGGACACTTTGTCGCGCTCCCTAACCGTTTCTTCGACGGTTATTTATTTTATTTATCGGCTGTTTTTGGAGTTTTTATCTGCGGGAAGAAACGCCGACGAGGCTGGAGAGTAAAAAGCGAGAGGGAGAGAGCAAAAAGAGAGAGAGAGAGAGAGAGAAGGTGAGTACAGTCTGTAAACACTTGGCTTTGATTTAACCGTCGCTTGTATTATTTACCCCCCCCCCCCCCCCATTTTTTTAAAAAATAAAACAACCGAGCGCGTGCGAGTCTCGAGACGCATTAATATTAACATTATTTCCAGCATTTAGCGAGACAAAAGTTAACTCTTTGTCTCGGCTGAAATGTAGTGATATTAATACACGCTTATTTTATAAAGATTAGATAATTCCATGTCGATTAAAGTGTGTAAATTGGGTTAGATTTTTAAAGGCGCGCGATGAAGACGTTACGAATGAGCCGTTGGTCTCGCGCAGGTTTGTGGACGCCGAGCTAGCCTTATCAATTTTAATATTACGTTTAAAACACACACACACACAAAAGCGTTATATCCAGGACACAAATCACATAAACTACATAAATAGCTAAATACTTTCAACATTTTAACATTCGCTTAACTACTGTTCAAAAAACAAAACAAACAAACAAAACAGGAGATTTATTAATGATTGGGTAACTGTCTTGCGCATGCGCAGTTGAAGCATAATTTTGTCTAAAATTATATTTCTCCCCTTTGTTGTGCAGGTTGTTTTACTGTAAATAAAGGTTGACAACATAATGAAATTTAGCAAAAAAAGTCTCCATCCAGAGTTCAGGGACCTGTTTTGCATGTTGTCCCCCGAGTTCATGTGGGTTTCCTCAGGGTTCTCTGGTTTCCTCCATGCATGTAGGTGGATTATAGTGTCTCTAAATTGCCGCTAAAGTGGCTGCTGAATACGAACGAATGTCCAGCAAATCATGCTTCAGTTCCTGTTTTAGCTCCATTGTCAGGATTATATCTGGATTGGGATATATCCGTCTTCACGGTCATGGTTTTCTGATCGTGCGGCAGCCATTTTGTGAATAAAACACGTTTGATGACGCAGATGAGAGATAACGCAGGAGGCTGGTGGTCAAGTGTTGGATGCTAATTTGCACCTTACGTGTGAAAGTCCCAAAATCAGTTTTCCAGAATTACGATCTAAAATCGTTCTGGAAAACAACGAGGCTGCCCAGAACAAGGAATTATTTCCGTGTGATTAACGAAGAGAAATGGCGTATAACGTAGATCATTGGTCCTGTTCGCCTTTGCTCGTAAAAACAATGTGTTACAGTGGTCGTATTGGAATGACAAACTTAACGTTACACATCATTTTGCCACCATATTGTTGTGACGTCAGGTTTGTTTATGTCTTGGAATTCCAACTTGAATTGACCGCTCCGTTGCATTTGCGTTTCCGTGTCGGAGGTCGGGTTTTTACGATAGATTGCAGCAACTAGATTTCACAACGTGAACGGATGTGATCATCCGGATGCAAGTCTTAGCTTTTCATCCCAAACTGGGAATATTTTAAGTAGTAAGTGTGTCGGATCAGGAATCCTATTCCACACAAGCTTAAATAATTCACACTCAGAATTTTTGACCTTGGAGTAGGGAAAAAAACCCCAAAAAACACACCGCCTTAACTCCGAAAGTCAGGAATGTGTGTGTCCTCAACCCTGAGTTCAGGAAGTTATGCCAACATGGCCTCCCACATCGTGAACAGTAACTAAACTATAATGTCACTCACTGCATTAAACAAGGTTGTAGTGGTGTTTAATTTGGTTGGTTAACCAAAAAACTGACCTTTTATTTTGAGACACTAAACATCATAAACTCGTGATCAGTAATGTTAAGCTTTCACGGAGGCGTCCGCTCTGTTCCTCACTTTGTTCCTCTAAAACGACGTAATTCCAAGCTCAGGCTTCCGAGTCGAACCGGAAGGCAGTGTTTTAGCAGGTGGTGGTTTTTAGCTTGGTGCGTCTCCGAGTGTGTCGCTGATGCGCTGGTTTGTTCTGATCTCTCCTCTCTGCCCGCGTTCGCGGCGTGGGCGGATGTACGCTTTAAAGACGAGCTCGTCTCTGACTCAAGCGCTGGCTCCTGCTGCTTCTTCATGCTCTAGATCTAAAATAATTAAAGAGTTTATGTATGCTTTTATCTAATGTTTATTGGATAGTCTGTCTTTTTAACCAACAGATTTGGAGCCGTAGACAATTAGGAACATATTTTATCACCCGAAGTGCACAATTGTATCAGTGTAAGCGATGATTATGTGAATTTATCACTAATGTGGTTCCTAATAATTTGTCACAGTCAGCAGAAAACCTTTATTTCCTCCTCGTACAACTGACTCAATCAAACGTGTTTGCAGTTCTTAATTTAATCTTAATTATTTTAATGACAGTAATGAATATAACCAGGTGATTGAGCTGTTGTTATGACTGCTGTGTACTTGTTCTTGCTTTTTTATTTTATTTTTATTTATTTATATATATATA
>CM075021.1:16708623-16719278 GCA_037576675.1 Pangasius sanitwongsei
ATTTATTTATATATATATATATATATATATATATATATATATATGAGCAGCATTTTGATGTCTGATCTTAAGTGATTAGTTGAGATGATTTTTGCTCAATCCTCTACCTTCTGGCTCTCTGGCAGTCCTACGATTTGAACCGAAGACCTTCTGATCACAAGGACAGAACTTTAATCTCTGAGCTACTGCAGTTATGGAGAGGTTTTTTTTTTAATGCATGGACACGGAAAACATTCACTCTGATTTATCCACCTGAGACAGGATGCACCTGACAAGTTGAGGGTTAAGCTTCTTGCTCAAGGACCCAAACAGTGGAAGCTCAGCGGTGATGAGACTCACCTCATGACCTTAACCACTGAGCTACCATTTCCCATTTCTGAAGGTTATTCCAGAAGAATACAGATTGGAATGATCTTTTCGATGTTTATTTGAGCAAAGCAGGTCGCATGAAGTCTTGAAGTTTAGCGATTGCGGTCTCCTGTAGCGCTGGTACTGGTCTAGTATACTCGATCAAACGTAATCATTCTTAGACAAAACACCAACGTGAAGATACGTTTCAGCAAGCTAGCGCTCTACTCTTCTCCTCTACACGCATTCTCTAATATCTATTATGTAAGTACTCCAAGGATGCGGATACAGTGTCACATTTTTCTGTATTAAGCTGCCAATTGAGAAGGAGCGCGTGGGCAGAGGCGCACATGTTCTGCAACATGGAGCGAGGGAGAGGGGCAGAGAGAGAGAGAGAGAGAGAGAGAGAGAGAGAGGGGGGAGAAAGCCTGGGCGGATGATTGGCAGCACAAGGGATTCTCAAAAGCCTTTCCGAATCCGAGTGACTGCACGGTCTAACGTTGATGGATTAAGCGGAAGCATCACATAACGAGTGTTTAAACCAAACGTCACTTGTGGCATTTACAAAAGCTCTCCTCACCTCAGGAGAACACGAACGCCATAAATCACGAGGTCAGAGCGCACCGAGGAAGCCGAACAGGTCGTCTCTAGAGTTTACCCGAACTCAGTATTGGTTACTGTCATCGTCATTCATCTGCCCATAAAGGAAAAAAAAAAAATAACGGACATTTTCGAGTTACGCGTCGTTGATAAAAACACAGATTTATTCCCTGCATCGATTGGCTCCCAGTAAATATCACGTCACGATCCGTCTCTGCCGTACACGGCATGCGTCACGATGTGTAGATTCACTCAGAAACGTCCAGCTACACAAAAGTGTTGCATTGACACTACTGTGTTCGACGATACCTCTCTTCAAAATAAAATGGGGAAAAAAAATATCAGTATGAAATTTTAACTTCTGCTTCCATTCAGTTTATAATTATTTTTAAAATATTCACAAAAAGACCACAATATCAGTAATATCTCAGAAAAGCGAGCTGTGGAATAAATTAGCACGATATTAACATTATTGTCATATTTCTTATGGCCGTTCTAAGTAAGGGTGGGCGATACGACAAAAAAATGTCTTTGACACACGATATACGTCACGATATTCCTAAGCAGCTTCCAGCAAAACATTTAAAATTAAACTTCAGTGAGGTTTTAATGTCTTCACAGGTAAACACTGGAGAAAATTAAAAAAAAAAAAAATCTATATGAATCTCAGTAGAAAACTTTATCAAGTCTGCTTAAAAATTATTTTTCTCATTTTTTTTTAAATTGTAAAAATTATTTTGCTTTAAAATTATTTTTCAAACCGATGTTTCTCAACAAGGAAAGTGGGGATATAGTGAGGTAACGTGGCTCAGAAATGAGGTCTAACACGCAGGAGCACACAGGTTGGGCGTGTCTGGGTTAGAGGCAGGAGATATGGCTGAGATATCGCATCGCAATACTTCACCACGTTTCACGATATATAAATTTTACACACGTTTGGTAACAGTGTGCCAACAAAGGCCACGATGGGGCCAGATATTTTTGTTCAACATTTATTAAAAAAAAAAAAAAAAAAAGGTATACAAAAAGGTGGGAAGCTGAAACAAAAATTCGGGACAAAAATTTACGTTTTACGGGGAATAACAAGGAAGTAATAAAGTCAGACACCTGATGATATTGACGATATTGAAGGTATATCAGAATGTTACAATATCGATATCAAAGCGTCCTCTGATCCAGCAGATTTAGGAGAAGTTCATTTAAAAAATTAATTTTGCTTGCTGTGTTCAGCATCAGGTGAAGCTTCGGAGTTGATTCTCACCCAACTCTAATCTGGGGCCATATTAGAAAAAAAACCTTGATGCTAGAGATTGCAAAACGTGAATCGTTTTCTAGTGGAATCGACTCCAAAGCTACGGGCTCTTAGCTTTTAATGAATCAGGGAACCGACTCTTTTTGGGATCGACTCCCGGCACCGATGTGAACCGAAAGCAGAATGATCGAATAACTCGACACACAACACAAGAAAACGAAACGATTTAGTGCCGGAAAAAAAAATTTAAATTACCTTTCAAGCTGATTGATCGAAAAAGTTTCACTGCTTGTGTGCCACGTGACATGGACCAACCTGTTAGCGAGTTGATGGTGAAATTCGTGCTCTATTTTATTATGACATTTAATTGTCGATCAGTTTCTGCAGCCATAATTTCAACTCTTAACCTCATTAATTTTTCTTTCGCAAGCTCCACCCGTCCACCACTGACGCACAGAATGAGAATTTATTTACAAACAGGATTTTTCCACTGTTCTCGATTCACATGAAGTGATGCTGCTGCTGATCTGACAAATGACTGCGCATATTGAAGCCTGTGATGTTTTTTTTCCAAAGAGGAGAAATGGTGAGCAGCTTTCTGAAGGAGAGAGAGAGAGAGAGAGAGAGAGAGAGAGAGGGGTGTTAACATGGCTCCAGAAGGCTGAAATTAGTAACGAATGCACCCGTCTAACACTCGGACTCCATAATTACAGTCCTGTCTCCGGCACCGCTGTGGGCACCATCTTATTGCGAGCTGCTGCCTTGGATACACACACCCATTAGTCACGACGTCCATCATTCCAACATTTCACAAGGATGAGAGGATGCTCAGGCGATGATTCTAGCAGTATTCACACTCCATTTGCTGGATTTGTGTATCATACAATAGTGCGGATGTAAATACGCATGTAATATCGTCATGCATCCAACACGCACGTTGAGTTTTTGGATTACGAATCTTCCAGTACTCTCGTATTCCACTGTTTTCCAGGAACTGATTTCCTGTCTTTAAAAAAAAAATCCCAAAGCGTTTGTTCCCGAACACTTCCTCTGTATACGCATGTACTTCATCCAGAAACCCCAGCATCTACTCTGCTGTTCAAGTCATTTCAATTCCCTGAGCCGCGTCTGGCCAACAACTTGCTTCTTTTCTGTTCCCATCACCATCTAATCCGAGTGCTAATCAACTGCAGCTCGTTCCCGAAATCGGAAATAACACGTTACTTTACATTTCCGAAGAATGTCATTGACTCAGCGATACCTAATCTAACCACTCCAGAATTAATTAATTTTATGTAAATATCTTCATTTCTAATGCTATTCCAAGAGATCTGTAGTTGAGAAAGGAATCATTAAGTATTGAATACTTACACACTCAGAGTCGCGCTGTTAACGGAAAATAATCAGCGATGCAGTGGCGTGATGAAGCGCCGTTACAGCTACCACCCCGAAGGTTATTTTCCTTCCACAGCACAGGCTGAAGAATTTTATCTCTCGTGTATCGCAGAGGTTTAAAAGACTACTGTAACTTTTAAACATTTTATTACGTCAGTAACGCACGTGCGTATAACGTAAGCGACTGAAAACTAAAGGATTATTCCTTGCACTAACTTACCAGTCTAGTGAGAAGTGTTATGTAGTTTTAGGAAAATAATCCGCGCCGGGGTGGTGTGTTACGGCCTGACGTGACGCAGAGGAGTGTTCACACACTCGCTGCATATCTTGTACATCCGGGGGATTTAAAAGCAAGATGTTTGCGGTTTCATACACTGCGACGTTCAACACACTGACGCGCTCTGTTTCTCTGCGAAACTTTCCACCGTCGTCTCAAAGCTAAAACTCCGACCTTAGACTTAAAAATGTTCACTGATTATAGAAAATCCAGAAGGCTGGCACACACAACTTTTGAGCTTTTGGTAGGTGACATGAAAGGTTTTTAAAAATTCAAACACTAACCGTAGGAGGAAAATAGAAACATGCTAGTTTATCCATCGGAGGAAGATGGAAGGGGAAATTCATCCAGTGCGGATAGTGCAGTGCGTCAGGAGACTGAAAAAGACTAAAATAACACCGACACTATTCGCTTAAATCTGACTTGTCTGAATGTAACGTTTCAAAATGTTAGCATACAAAATCCATCTTTGATATTTCTAATATTAATTTGTAAAAACAAACAAACAAAATAGGAGATCGTAAGTTTGTCTCACGACCCCTTTTGTAAATTAAGTCACCCCACATGTTTGGGAGCCCCTTCTATACCAGCGATAAACATTCGTTCTCTCACCAGCCTGTCTTTTTTTTTTTTTCTCTAACAAGCAAAAAAAATAAATAAATTCAGCTTTTAATGTCACCAAGAAACCTCAAAGCGTCAAATTCTCTGTCCTGAAGATGTCAGAAAACCTCCTGACTGTTACAGAGCGCTGACACTGGAGACTCCTTCCCTAAATGTCTCCTTACATACAAACGATTACACACGTTTATGTGGAGCGTCCAGTACCAAGTCCCTGTGAATGAGCTGTTACCATAGAAACGACGAGCGCATTAATATAAACCTGCGATTTGATTTGTTATAGAAAATGAATCAACACTTTTTAACCAATCAGAATCAAGCATTCAGCAGTGCTGTGGTGTAAACAAGAGTAATCATGTTTTCTCGCTCGTTTTCTCAACTTTTTAAAAAAAAAAATTAAAAAATAGAGCCGAGTGCAAAAGTTTGCACACCCTTACAACAAAATGACGATGATATCAGTAAGACATTTAGTTTATTTGGTTTTCTGGATGTTATGTCGATCACAATAGTGATGGAAAAAAAAGGGTGTTAAGAGATTTATAGTGAAACATCTAAATTGAATTAGTTCAAAAGTTAACATCCCCCTTTTTGAAGGATATAAATTCACTCTTTACTTTAATAACCTCGTCTGAGCTCTGAGTTTGTGTTTTCAAACAGGTTTTTTTTTTTTCTTTTTTTGATTTTGCCCTAAATGATTTTGCTCCTCATTAGTCATTCTCGTAACTACTTTTCTTTTCGATTAGCCTTACTGTCGTTCCTGAACAACGTGCTTTAAGATGACTATGATAACTGATTAATAACCTGAGAGTTTAAGGCTTAAATGACGCCAAACATTTCATGATGATTTACACGGTCACTTTTTATTATAAGACTTTACTCCTCTCTCTCTCTCTCCAGTCCTACAGTTTATTTATTTTACTAAAAGTGCAAAAATGTTGCGGTGTAATAAGCGTCAGAAGCCGTCCATCATTAACCGCGGCGTCTTCCTGTTCCCCAGGAGGAGTTTGTCAGGTTTATTCGGCTTGACACGCCGTCTAGAAGGAGATGCGCTTTAATGAGGCTCTCTGCCCACTCATCTGATGAAATCACTGAGGATGCACCAAAATTACAGACCAATATTTTACACCCAAAATGACACGGAAGTGTGCAAGTACCGAAGAATTGATGATGTAGGGTGTTTCTCATTTTTAATTGTGGAAAATATAACCCATAACAGATCATATTATTATCAGTGGGAATTTAAAAGCGATGATTAAAGTGTGATTAAGAAGGCGTGAGTCATGTCTGAATTCTCAGGGCACAGTCGTATTCCCCGCATGCTTCACTACACTCGTGCCGCTAGTGATGAGCCAGAAATGACACACCACAGCAATAAAGCTCGTGTACGAACACAAGAATGACAGAAGGTTCTCTAATGACCACTAAAACCCAAACAGCACTCGTGTATTTAAGGTGAGACAGTAAATGTGTCTGATGTTTTTGGTTCAAAAAGATGTTTATTTCGCTTGTTCTGTCCTCTCGAGTTCACTACATTATCTGAAACGTAGTGCCTTTGAAGACGGTTCGCAGCACAATCGCGTCATGTCGTGTATATGCATAATATTTAGCATCACATTTTAACATAAAGGTTACCTTAACAATTACCTTTTACAGTAACAGTAAGCTACACAATTAGCTTTTACGCTAACAGTAACATTTACCGTAACGTTAACGTTTACAGTAATGGTCACGGTAACGTTTATCGTAGCAATCACGGTAACATTTTGCATAACATTTTACTAACATGAGTCAGTCTACATTAGGGCTGCACGATACTGAAGAAAAATACGATATGCGGTACGATAATACTACAAGTGTGTAAAATCAAGTGAAATTATATATATATATATATATATATATTTATTTAAAAACCGAAAATGATATAACCAACATATGCTTCATGTTCTTCTGAGGAAAAGAAAGCATTCTCTGCTATCTACGTCGCCCTAAAACTTTGACTTCTGCGACTTATCGCAAGCCCTTGCAATACGCACATCGCGATATTTATATTTAGGATATTTCAATAATTTTAATGTATTGTGCAGCCCTAGTCTACATTTTGTAGAATCCACATTTACCTTAACATTTACTGTAACAGTTGTCGTAACATTACATGGAACATTCACCATAACATTGAAGGTAACATTTACTGTGACACTTATCATAACACTAACTGTAACATTTTACAATAACGGTTACAGTAATGGATACCGTAACATTTAATGTAACATTTCCACGAACGCTTACAGAAATAGTCACCGTAACATTTACCGTAGCATTAATTTGTAACATTAACCATAACATTTCACCGTAACATTTATCATACCTTTAACTGTGTGAACTTTAATCTTACCGATGATGGAAATAGGCACTATAACAGTCACCATAACAATCATCATCCGCCACAAGGTTTGATGTATTGTGTGTTCTGAGATGCTTTTCTGCTCACCACAGTTGTAAAGAGTGATTATCTGCGTTACTATAGACTTCCTGTCGGCTCAGACCAGTCTGGTGATTCTCCTCTGATCTCTCTCATCAACAAGGTGCTTCAGTCAGACTCTTCTGTTTTATTTTTATTATTTTTTTAAAGCACCTTTACTGTATAAACTCTAGAGACTGTTGTGTGTGAAAATCCCAGGAGATCAGGAGATTTCTGAAATACTCAGACCAGTCCATCTGGGACCAACATCCATGCCACGGTTAAAGTCACAGAGATTCAACACTTTTTTTTTTTTTTTTTTCCCCCCCGTTCCGGTGTTTGATGTGAACATTAAGTGAAGCTCTTGACTTGTATCTGCATGATTTTTCGCACCGCGCTGATTAGATAACTGCACGAATGTGCAGGTGTACAGGTGTTCCTAATAAAGTGGACGGTGAGTGTAAATTTAGAACTGATTGCTGAACTGTCGTCCACACCTGATCCTCCGTTACACCATCAGTCCACAGCTGTGTTAATCCTTCTCCTCTTTCATCCAGCTAGCCATGACTGAGACTAGTTTTCTTATTTATTTATTCCCCCCCCACTTTAACAACCTTGCCATTAAATCCTGTTTAAAGGAATTAAAATGGCTCAGAGCAGTTCTTTCTTTAGAAATCCAGCAGCACCTGTTTTGCACTTATTGACTTGAGATGTGTCGGGTCATGTGACTCATCAGGACGCGTCAGGGATCCGTTAATCCGCCGCACTCGTGGGAACGATCCTCTCCCGCCCTCAGCGCGGTGTTTGTGTCGCAGGATCGGATCCCAAGGTGCGTCGACGCTCGCCTCGAACCGTGATCCGAGGCTCTAGACTCGGGCCAAAGAATGATAAACTGATGGAATAACTCCTATTGTTGTCTGTTGTTACTTTTAATATACCTTTAATAGAGTGTGTGTGTGTGTGTGTGTGTGTGTGTGAAATCCTTACAGCGGATTAGAGTCTGTAATGCCAGCACTAAAGGTGGCGTCTAACCGGATTAAGAACAATTGTAAAAATATGAGTTGGACTGAGTGTGTATTCATCCATCATTGTGTGTGTGTGATTGTGTTTTTTGGAAGGAGTGTGTGTGTGTGTGTGTGTGTGTGTGTGTGTGTGTGATTGTGTTTTTTGGAAGGAGTGTGTGTGTCTGTGTGTGTGTATGCGTATGCTGACATCAGCACAAATCTTGTCCAACCCTACAAAGATAAGATATATCGTAACAAAATTTCTGGTGTCTGTGTGTGTGTCTGTGTGTGTGTCTGTGTGTGTGTCTGTGTGTGTGTCTGTGTGTGTGACTGTCTGTGTGACTGTACTTTATTAATGAACGACACTTTGCGCGGTTTATAGTTGCGTTTGATGCTGCGGAACATCCGAGAGACGAGTTCGTTCCTGTTCTCACTTATAAACACACTTTTCTTTATTAAAGTCTTAGATTATGTGGAGCTTCTGCTGTCCGGGTCTCCGTGTACGAGCTGTTACTATAGAAACGATAACGTATTAAAACAAGCGTGTTAACATAAACCTGTTGTTCACATGACAGCTGAACTGCAGTCCGAGCCGTGCACCTCCACTTCATCGCGTCTAGCCATCGCTGATTACTTTCCTATAACAGCACAACACGGAGTGCTTTATTCCTTACCTATCCATTAACAGGTGTGTATATAACCTACAAATGAGGACTTAATCAAACAAACTAGCATTAGCCAAATTTTGTTAACTTCAGCGAAGTTCGAATGATAACCCGAAGGTGCAGCCCTAATCCGAGGGAATGACTGAAAAAGAAAATAAGCGAAGGTCTAACGTCTGACCTTCGGAGTCGGAACAGAAGATTCAAACACGAAATTCCAGAAAAGACATTACGGAAAGTCGCTGTTGCACTTTTACACATTTGTTAACAGCGTCCTAGTATGAAAAGGTAAATTATTTCATAGGAGTAATGATTATTATATCACTCAGTAAGCTGTTCTTGGAGCGTGTCCAACTCTGGGTGCAGACTCACAGCGTACAAACACACACACACACACACACACACACACAGAGCTGAAATCTAAATTTAAGGTGAACGAGAGCACTAAGAAGTGTGTCACTGATTACTAAACTCGTTTTCCTCTAAGAGAAGATGATCAGGTGTGAGGTTACAGCGCAAACACGGACTAGTTACGACTTGCACCGTGACCTGATGAATGGCACTCGTGTGTGTGTGTGTGTGTGTGTGCGCGCTGTCTGTGCAAACAATCACTAACCTGTTTGTCTTAGTCAGTGTTTACAGTGACTCGCACACGGCTAACCGTCAGACACACACTGCGACGTGCGGATCGTTCCTGCCCTCGCTGGACTTTACCAGGGCTCAGAGCAATGACCTCATGTCTATTGTGCAGTGTGTGTGTGTGTGTGAGAGTGTGTGTGTGTGTGTGTGTGTGTGTGTGAGAGAGAGAGAGAGTGTGTGACTTATCAGTTCCACTTAAATTCGACCCTGAGGCCAAGTCTAAAACAATGCGAAAAGAGAACAGTCGTGTTTTGTCTCCAGACACACACCCATAAAAGTTCAGATTTTAAAAATAAAATTTTTTTTTTTAAAAATAATAATAAAATAAAATCCCGATTATTCAGCTGAATAGCTGAATCAAAAAATCAAAATAAAAACAACTTCACCGGAATAGAAACGCTAGGGCCGGGTGATATGACGATATAATATCGATATCGTGATAGTCCGAGCTATAGTTAGTATCCTGATAACTTTTTTACATTTTTAAATATTTTTTCTTAAATAATTACAAACTGAATGGAAACTGAATGGAAGCAGCAGATTTGATGCTTTTAAACTGCAAACATTCCCTTATTTTCAGTGTTAGACTTTGTAGGCATTAAATAAATTTACCATCTACCTTTTTTAAATAAATAAATAAATCACAATTACAAACTCTCGCTGCACGCAACCGAGTCTATGTTTAAGTTTTGCACTGAATCTTTAAAATCTATAAAACATTTTTATGTATTATTAGAATTTTCATCCGTTTCAGTTTAAGGTGAAATGTACCATAACAAACCTACAGTACGTCGTGATACAGTTCACGTGGCGCAGAAATGTCTTCAAGTCTCGTGATACGATACGATACGATGTGATGACATCATCGCACGGCTCCTCGGAGTCGTAACGGTCAGCGATGAGCCGCTGGAATTCGATTAGCTGAAACGAGTCGTGCTGCGATGCGGAGTTTAATACCCGAGAACCGTTCACGCGCTGAGACAGCCTTCATCTGACACAGTCAGCGTCACACGCTCATCAACCACCTGATGATGTTACACACACACACACACACACACACACACACACACCCACACACACACACCATTCTCTCAAGCATCCTTTTCCCCCCTCAGAGTATGAGTACATGTTTTTTTTGTTACTTGTTCTCTTCAGCGCAGAGATCAGCACAGTGGACTGTAACGCAGTAAAAACACTGCAACGACAGCACACACACACACGCACAGACACAGACAGACACACACGCACAGACACACACGCACAGACACAGACAGGCACACACACACACAGACAGACAGGCACACACACACACAGACAGACAGGCACACACACACACACAGACAGACAGGCACACACACACACAGACAGACAGGCACACACACACACACAGACAGACAGGCAC
>CM075021.1:16723836-16736336 GCA_037576675.1 Pangasius sanitwongsei
TTTTATATTTCGTGTGCGTACGTGTTGTATCCTGCTACTGACCATGCCCATATGACCATGCCAGTATATCTATCTATCTATCTATCGAATCGTGTATCGTGTACATGAGATGTGTTACATATCAGGCCACGCCCCCTTCTCCTCCCTCTCAAAGCCACGGGTGATGCTAAGCCTAGACTGCGTCCCATCATCAGATAGCTGAATGGATAGCTCTGGGTCTATTTCATTTCACCGAAAATGGAAATCCTCAGTCTGAAGATACACAGATCTATAGATACATAAGATCTACAGTGCCGGCCGTACGTCTCCATACAGGTCTGGATTTTAATTTGGTCACTCGGATCTAAAGCGCCGTTAAAACCATTTCGGTTCCTTCTCCGGCACAGTCCAGGCCTCCCGTTGTTTTCAGGAGAACATGCGTAAGAAAGGTGTTAATTACGGTCTGAGGGTTCTCTGGCCCTGAGGGAGAAGCTCACAGTCTGTGTTCTGTTAGACTGCTATACGTCACTCACTCACTCGCGCGCGCACACACACACACACACACACACTCTGCCGAGCACTGTCGATCTTTTCAGAACATTACATAAAGCTGAACTGGACAGGATTTTGTCCTTGACAGAAATGAAAAGACGCACGACAACGAAACGTACACAACGTCTCCATTTTATACAGAAATAAATACTTTAATTTGTTTGTTTATTTGTTTGTTTGTTTGTTTAGCTTTGCCCTGGAGCTACAAGGCTAACGTAGCTAAGTTACAGGTGTGACTCCAAAGTCATGTATGATTTTGTAAGGAATAAAACACCGTGTCATGTTAAATAATAAACAATCAGTGACCGTGGTGGCGTGATGAAGCAGAGTCACTGATACCACACCGATGTTTATTATTTTCCTGTAAAAGCACGGCAGGAAGTGTTATATTCCTCTTATACCACAGCTATTTGCCATCAATTACTTATTAAAAAACGACATCGCACGCTTTTTATCCGTTTATAGTTACATTTCATTTTGTTGGAGTCTTAGAATCAAGTTAGTTAGTTCCTGTTATTACTTACGTTATAGCAGCTATAAAGTCATTCCCTCACCAGCGTCTCTTTTTTTCTTTTTCATTTTCTTTTTCTTTTAGCAGCCCATCATGTTACAGAGAAACTGCATAAAAGTGCAAAGAAGTTTCAGTGAATGAGCCGTTACTATAGAAACGCCTTCTCCTGTTTATTAGCTACATTAGCCTCGCGTTCAGAGTGCAGAGTTAAAGAAACGCACGTCAGACACCGAACATTTATCTAATGATCTGATGCATTTATTTTTTTTAAAAAGTCAGTTTTAAAGGTCCAACGAAATCAAAACTGGGAGGTTTAGAGATTTTTGTATGACTCTCTTGACCTTCTGAGTGCAAATAAGCCAGGATATACCAAAAATATGACACGTGTTTTGTAGATATTCCTAATATCTTTAATTTTGTACTGGGAAAAGAAATTGTCATCCATTTTGCATCCAATCCGATGCTCTTGTTGAACACGCATGACCCGCCCCTGCTGGGTACCTTTTAAAAATGATTTAAGGTAAGAGCATTAAATGTTGATGTACAGTTTACACCATTTTATCCGTACAGTGGAGTCTAGTCAGCGTCAACCAAGGGTCGTTTGCGTAGTTTGGATCCTGTGCATCAATTCCTTTTCCAATTCCTGTGTGAGTTGAAAAGATGGTTGGAGTTCAAATTGAAGATTGAATAAAAACAATTGCATCAAATCAGCTGCTTCCATTCAGTTCCATTTAGTCTGTAATTATTAAAATAAAATGTAAAGGTTTTTGCAAAATATCACGATACCAGCGATATCTCAGAAAAGTGCATCACGACACAATTTATCACGATATCGATATAGTGTCATCATATTGTCCTGCCCCAATCTAAAGCCTTTCAACAGGCTCCCTCTCTGAATTCCTGCAACAACGAACAGAATCAAAGCATTTTAACATTTCCCCTTTAAAAACAGTCAGAATGATATACTCCAAATGTGTCAGATGACACGTCCCTCAAACAGATAAAAGAGTAAAGGTTATTATTTATTTTTTGTAGACATTGAGGCACTCTGTCAATTTCAACAAGATCGTGAATAAATAAAAATACACTCTAACTATCTGCAGTCGGCTTGTTCGTGCTCGAACACAAAGTCCAAAGTCTAACAGAGTTTCATTTGTTCGTCTGCTTCTGACTGACATCGTTACACGCCTTATCTAAAGTTCTGCTCTGATGCCGTTCTGCTCTCCTGCTTCTCCTCAGTTTCACATTTCTCAGGATTGTAAAATGGTGTTTATCACAAAAAAAAACACTGCTTCCTGTGATGTCGCTGCCACCCGACAGCTTTTGACAAACCGTAGTAGCAGAAAGTACACCGTGGTAACAGCTGCGGCTTTTTTGTTTGCTAACAAAATAAACCACCACAATTTTCCCTTTAAGTGTAAAACTTAAGGTATTTAGCAGCATTTTCTCATTTGCAGGCTTGTAGCACAGCTGCTGCTGTTTGTTTTGGGGGGTTTCTTCTTTTAGTTTTCTCTTCAGGAGGTGAAATATCGCTCAGTTGGGTTAAGGTCTGGTGATGGACTTGGCCAGTCTAAAACCTTCCACTGTTTCCCCCCTGATGAAGTCCTTTGTTGCGTTGACATTGTGTTTTGGAATATTGTCTTGCTGCATGATGAAGTTCCTCCCAATGAGATCGGATGGATTTCTCTGTAAATTGGCAGACAGAATGTTTCTGTAGACTTCTGAATTCATTCTGCTGCTAAGGTCATGAGTTCCTCCATGCTTGACCGACGATCTCGTATGTTTTGGATCTTGAGCAGATCCTTTCTTTCTCCACACTTTGGCTTTTCCATCTCTTTGGTAGATTCTTACTGCTGATGAGTGGTTGGTGAAATGGCCTCTATATTTCTGCTCTCTTGGTCTTCTTCAAACGGTGGATCGTGATTCCTTCACCTCTGAACTGTGGAGGTGGTTGTTGTCACTGACTCTAGTTTTTGGGGTTTTCTTCACAGCTCTCACAATGTTTGTCATCAGCTGCTGTTGTCTTCCTTGGCTGACGTGTTCCATGTCTGGCTGTTGGTACACCAGTGGTTTCTTTCTTTTTCAGGAAATTCCATATTGTTGTATTGGCTATTCCCAATGATTGTGCAATGGCTGTGATCGATTTTCTCTCTTTTCTCAGCTTCAAAATGGCTTGGTTTTCTCCCATAGACAGCTCTCTGGTCTTCATGTTGGTTTATCCTTTTTAACAGCAAATGCAGTCTTCACAGGTGAAACTGTGGCTCAAACCAAGAGCAGCCATTCAGAGCTATTAATTATTTAAACAATCAAACTAACAGAGAACACCTGGGCCACAAGACACACCTGTCACATGTTCCAATATTTTTGATCACTAGAATAATAGGTGATTTCAAACAAGTTTTTTTTTTTAACACATCTGGAGGTAGATTTTAGGAAGTGAAAGCTGAAGTTCTGATCTATGATCTCATTCATATTTTGATCTCAAACCCAAATGTATTCAGTGTATAGCAAAAAGAAAAGAATTGGCCTTGCTGTTCCAGTGCTTTCAGAGGGGACTGTATATGTCTCACAGGTTTTGACTGCCTCAGTGTTACATTTAAAAATCTGTGAGTTTAGTGATGCTTTTATTTAATGTCTGCAAAAAGAAATAATTTTTATTTATTAGAAAAATATCTGTAAATGTTTCAAACTTTTTTTGTTTCAAGTACAAAATTGTAAGGTCAAATAAGAGTTTGTAATTGCTATCTTTTTTTTAACATTTAAATTTAATCTTAGGAAAGTGTATTGCAATTTAATTTATCACGATATTCATATTCAAGGGTTTACTGCAGTCTGCAGAGGTACTTACCTGGACCTTACGTGAACATTAACACTCCCAGTATCTCTAACGCTAGTTCACTAACTCGCTAACAAAAATAAACCTGACATCATCAGAATGGTTATTTATTTCTTCTGTGTCATTGTTTTGGAGCTTGCTGCTATTTTGTATAATGAATACAAACCTGGTGCAGCATAAAATTGGACGTAATGCTAGACTGGTTTGTTAGCTAGCATCAAGCTTCAGTATGATTGTTGGCTAGCTCTGCTTCGATATGTTTTTCAGTCGTTGCTTTGTTTTGCGATGTTTGAACATTTGTTTCAATAGAAAAGCCTATGTCTGTGACGAGCGAGGGCTCCGATAGCGACGTTACTACTGTTGGTGTGTTACATGAACGAATGGGACGACGACTTTCCGCGTTTTCTTCTAAGGGGTTCTGAGATTACTTTACTTTATCATATCGTCCAGCCCTAACTCGGCGCTAACTCAGAAATACGCCATGTTCTCTTTCCTAGCATTTTTTTTGTGAATGGGTTCTGGGATTTCATTTGACCTTTGCGCTCGTCGAATTCATGTTGCAAGTGCAGCGAACGCTTCCGATGAGAACGGCGACTAAAATAAACGACACCCAGAGCCAAAAACCACAAATCCTTTCATTCCTGAGCGCTGTCCAACAGCTAAAATAAATCCTGAACGGCTTCCACTTTTCCCCCTCGGTTTTTCAGCAGCGAAAGCAGCCGTAGGGTTGTCGGTGTGGGTTTTGGCTACATCGCAGGACTTTAACGTCCTCTCACCTCCTCCACTACCTCCTCCACCTCCACCCCCGCTCCACTCCGGAGGAATGCAGACACATCTTTCTCATGCTAATCCATCTCCTGAAGCTACACTGCAGTCCCACGCTGGCCTCGACGTTCAGGAAAAACCCTTAAACGCGGTTAAATATTCACACGCCGTCCTTTTTAAACTGGCAAGGCTTTGCGATGTCAGGAGTGTGTTTAATTATTCTACCAGAGTGTTGGGGTTTCCTGTGATGATCCACAGAAAGAGGCAAGCTGTGTTTTCTGTTCTCTCTAACCCTACGTTTACACGTTGCTCGTGGGTCTTCTCTTGTGGCCGAGAGATCGTGTATGATAAGACGAAGCCATTATAAGGTTTTAAGAGTTTCTTCTGTTTTTGTGAGTCAAATAGGAACTAGTTGCGAGTAGGTGGAACTGAAGAACCACACGTCGCACCACACGTGCCATAGGTTTGGTCCGAGGAATCATTCGAGACAAACGTTTGGATTTGTCACTTCACAGCATCGTATCTAATTTGCATAGAATTGAGAAAAATGCCACTGAAATCACAGAATTCCGTCTTTGGTGGTGTGAACGTACAGTAGGACGTCTCTTCACCCAGCCACAAGTGTGGTGGAGCTCCGCACGTGACAGAGGAGCTGTGTTCTCTCTCTCCGTCTGTCTGCTGAGCAGCTGAATGGCGCACGGTGGGTGATGGGGCTTTGTTGAGGATTCATTCAGACCTCCATTTTGGATCTGGTACTGAGTTTCACATTGTGTTTTTCTCTGAGTGCAAAAAAATGGAGCTTTTGGTGGTGCAACAGAGCAGCTTTCGCCCTGTCATCTGGAGATCGCAAGTTTGAATCCCCGCAGCCGTCTGTAGCCAGGAGCCAAGAGAGGAAAAATGGCCAAGCTCTCAGGGTAGGAAGGGCATACTCGCTCTCCCCTGTCAATCACAGTGACACTAGCCAATCGTGGGTGTCTGTGAGCTCGTGTATGCTGAAGAGGGCTGATAGCCAGCGTGTTAGGCCACCCTGTGATGCAGCAGTTGGAAAAGACGCAGGGGGTCGGTTTCATGCGTCTCGGAATAAGCACGCGGTAGCCTCCATCCTCCCTGGTGAGTAGCTGTTGTGTGAGACCAATTTAGGGAGAAAATGGCAGCAATAGAAAAAAGAAGAGGAAAAACCAAACCAAATTAATAAATGGGATTTTCAATATAAAAATCTCTTAATGTTAATGTTTAAATATTAAAATGAAGTTCTTTATCAAGTCTTGTGTGCGTCTTTTGGTTTGGTTTTTTACGCTGCACATAATTAAACAAACCAAACTGCAAAAATAAAAAAAGTTTCCAGAGGGGCGTAAAATTAAAATGTTGCTTGTTGGGGAAATCAGGGCTCTGTGTTGTGTACGTAGAAAACGAACGATTGCCTTTCGCTCACTTGCGACTGAACTTCAGGTTAGCTAGCTCGTGATGAAACGGATGTGGTTGTCATGGTAACGTTATTCTGATAACTTTGCAGCTTTTGATAGAAATCGAGCAAGTTTACTAGCAGTTAGCAGTTCAGCTAGCTAAACGTGTCTAATGTCAGTAAGGTTAGGGACAGCAGCAGGACACTGGGCCAGTTACGGATGGTGTGTTAGTGTATGTTTATAGACCTTGTGTGTAGGTGTAGAGATGTTCCTACATCATTAAACAACGCGAACTGTTACATCGAATTATTTCAGTGGTTTAAAACGACCTTCTGAAGTGTGCAAAGCAGCAGCGTGTCACTTTTTTCCGAAACTTTTCTTAATCTTCTCTGACAAATTCTGATGAATGAGTTGTCTATCCTGTGATAGAGCGTAATATATTCTGACAGCTCTCGGGTTGCCGTTTGTGTAACAAATCCATTTACACACACGATTAGCTCGGCAGCGTCAGCTACAAATGATAAATGACACGGTCTGTTGTGACGATAAGACTCGCTGAGAGGAAAAAAAGAAAAGCATTTTTGCACAGACACCATTTATAGACTGCTGTGGTGGACATTCTTTCTCTCTGTGTGTGTGTGTGTGTGTGTGTGTGTGTGTGTGTGTCAGTCACAGAGGAGGTCTGACCTGCTAGAAATGTGCACAGGATACAAAGTCGCACAATAGACAGGAAATAAGTGGGGGGGCGGCGGTTGTGATATCGGATAACAGGGACCGAAGCACTCGTCCTCTCCGTCTGTGACGCGAGTCGCGCTTCCCATTTTTCACCAAGACAGAGAAAGAGCTCGCAGAACTGTCTCGCTAAGAGACGCATGGAGGCCGCAGCAATGCTGCTGTAACGCTGCTGTCCCTCAGATACTGCAGCGTCTTGAAAATAAAAATCACTCACACACACACACACACACACACACACACACACACACACACACACACACACAAAGCACAGAGTAAAGAGTAAAGTGTGCTGTGCTCGTTAAGGCAGCTTAACGGTTAATCAGCGCATCTCTCCTGCGCGATCTGCATTCCTCTTGTCCGTCTTAGTCATCCCGTCGCCATGGTTACCAGACCGAACCGTGATTTTCTTTTGATGCGTCGCATCGCATCAGTGTGGCAACAAAACGGACACGATGACTAGAGCCCGGAGTTAAAAAAAAAAAAAAAAAAAAAAAAGACGAGCTACGAAAGGCAAACCTTTTTTTTAATTAATTAGTTTATTTATTTATTTAATAGATTTATGTGGATACACTTTATCTTTGAACACTTTTTTATTTTACTTTTAATCATAAATACTTTCAATTGTTTAATTGTGTGTTGCACCTGTCCTCGCACATTACGTGTAGTATTTAATAATAATCATTGTTTAATTGGAACTTGGTTGCTTAGCTCGTTTCGTGAATTGAAGCTCCATATTTCGGGCGAGGCCATCCCATCCCATCCCGAAGTTGAATTCTGGATTCTGATTGGTCAGATGTTGATTTTAATCGTCTTCCTAAGGTTGGATCTACGGAAGGAGTCTCCAGTGTCAGAGCTAAAGCTTGAAGTAACTAAGTTTTCCGACTTCTTCAGGACAGAGGTGTTTTCGCTTTTTGTGATTTCTGCGACATTTCGGCGTGGAATAATGTTGTTGTTGTGGTAGGAAGAGGCTTTGTTTCGTGGAACAGTCAGTCGAGCCAGATGCGTGTTGGGACAATGAGAGAATCGCCAGCCGTTCCTTCCTCTGAGAACGTTCCCATGCCAGCACTGAAATCCGAACCACCGGCCTTTATTTTAGACGAGAGGAAGAGCCAGTGAGTCACTCATCTAGAAGTCTGAGAACGTCCTCGGTCCCTCTTCATGCATATTAAAGCTGCTGGAGACTATCTCTCTCTCTCTCTCTCTCACAGCCAGGATCGTTTGAATGAAGAACAACTCACTGTGTCGAATTCTCTGTCTGCCCTTATTAGGTTTGTACCATCATCTTAACCGTGTTGAAAAGTGGTAACTCTTACCCGTTCCTGGGAAAAGGCCCAAGTGTTACTGACCGAAACATTCTTACGTAATACAGGTCTGTCGTACTCGATCGATAAACTCATGAATCGAGCGCTTTCCTTCATTAGGAAGATGAGTTAGTAGGAGAATACTTTTTTTGTGAATGCTACACATGCACGCGGTTGCTTATCATGCTTTAAAGGAAACGTTTTTCCTTCCTGATCAGAAATGAATTTTGTGTGTTTTTAATCAGAAAATGTTTTTTTCCCTCCCTTCTGGAAATATCAGATCCAGCCTTTCTTTTCTCCCTCACATCAAACACATCATTAGCCTTTTGTTCGATCTACTCGCAGAGCCGGAGATTTGAGCGAAGCCGCCCTCAGATCTGCGTTTTTACAATAGGATTTGTGCTAAATGAGGAAAAACGAGTAGGCGACCTTTTATCAAAATAAATACGTGCAGCAGAGAGAGCGTTGTGCGAGTCTTTGGGTTCAGCAGTGTGACTCTGCTATTGTCCTTACGCCCACGCTCTGACTCGAGGCTCTGACTCCAGGCTCTGTCGCACCGAGGAAAATGAGCAGGTAGCGCTCGGCGAGAGGTAGTGAGTGTGGAGGTGTGATTAAGGCCAGGCGGATGATTGACAGCGAGGGCGAGGGATGGAGCTGCTTGCTACGCCACGGGACACACAGCCACAGAGATCAGAAATGATCTGGAAAAGGAGTCGGGATCACATGGGTACATGGTTGGAGTGAGCTTGGGGCATGTACCAGCTGCGTGGTGCAATCGGCCGTGTGATATAAAGCGATGGTGTTATCGCCGTAATGCGGTGCAGGGGGTAACATCATCACCACACAGCTCCGGGGCACCCAGTTCCGTCCTGCGCTTGCGTTACTGTCGATCTCCACGTCTTCTGGGCTCTCCGCGTTCCTCCCATCACCCCAAAACACGCCGATATGTGGACCGGCAACTGTAAATTTCCCCCACGTGTGAACAAGTACATGAATGTGTCCTATCCAGCCTGTATTCCCACCTCACTCCCAGTATTCCCGGGATAAGCTCCGGATCCACTGTAAACAAGTACAGGAATGTGTCCTATCCAGCCTGTATTCCCACCTCAGTCCCAGTATTCCCGGGATAAGCTCCGGATCCACCGTAAACAAGTACAGGAATGTGTCCTATCCAGCCTGTATTCCCACCTCAGTCCCAGTATTCCCGGGATAAGCTCCGGATCCACCGTAATCCTGACCATAGTGCAGTGCATATAAAATGTCTCCACACCCCTATTAAAACTACAGGTTTTAGTGATGTAAAAAAAAATAAAACCAAGTTAAATCATATTTATCAGATTTTTTTTCCCCACCTTTTAATGTGTCATAGCAAGCAGCTCAATCCAAGTGAAAAAGAACAAACTGACGGTCTGGTTGCGTAAGCGTGCGCACACTTTGCTTGTGATGCAGCGCTCAGTGTTTTAGGGTAAGAGTCTACTATTTTAGCACATCTTAATCTGGCAAACTCCTCCTTGCATAAATGCCCCAGATCTATCAAACTGTGAGGAGGATCTCCTGTGTGCAGCCCTCTTCAAGCCATTCCACAGGTTTTTGGTAGGATTTGCGTCCGGGCTCTGACTGGGCCATTCCAAAACTTCGATCATCTTCTCCTGAAGCTGTTCCTTTGTTGATTCCTGTGTGGATTTGTGCTTTGGGTCATAATCGTACTGAAAGGTGAAATGTTCCTTCGTCTTCAGCTGTCTAACTGAGGCCTGCAGGTCAAACATAGGCTGAAATAAATTGATAGAGCGGATCATGTATAGCTCCAAATATCTTGACTAGCGCCCCAGTCCCAGCTGAAGAGAAGCAGCTCTGTAGCGTGATGTTACCACCACCATGCTTCACTGTGGGTACGGTGTTCTTTGGGTGATGAACTGTCTTGTTTTTGCGCCAAACATGCGCATTAGAACTATACCTAAAATGTTCTACCTCGGTCTCATCAGACCGTAACACTTTCTGCCACATGGTTTTGGCTGATTTAGTTGGGCTTGCATGTTTTTTTTTCATGAGAAAGAGCTTCTGTCTAGCCTCCCTACCCCATAGCACAGACGCGTGAACAATACCGAAGCCGTCACATGCAGGGAGCGGCCAGCATTTGCCAGATATTTCTGGAGCTCCTTTAACGTTGCCGTAGGTCTCTTGGCAGCCTCACTGATAAGTGGTGTTCTTGTCCTTTTTGTAAAATTTGGAGGGACGTCCCGTTCTTGGTGATGTCACTGTGGTGCTCTATTTTCTCCACTTGTTGATGATGATGGCACGGTGTCCCATGGTATATCTAATGTTTTTTGAAATTAATTTTTTTTGGTACTGAGATCTCGGACGTTTGTAAGCTCTTTGCAGAAAATCCTACAGAATGATTTATCTTAGTTTTTTTTTTTTATTTTTTTTTTACATCATTTAAAAACCTGCAATTTTAACGGGGGTGTTGAGCTGAAATTGAAATGCTAAGTAGAAAATTCTAATGTTGCAAAAACAGGCAGAAATACAGATGATAAGGTTTTTTGTTTTTTTTCTCTCCAGATTTTGGTTGACTTACCTAAATGTAAACTGAGTTAATAAGAAGTGTTGGCTAGCACAATTTAACTACACTGAAGAAAAAAAACGAGTGTACGCTGAATTCTGAGAGAGAGGAAGGTTCTCCGATAGCTCCTTCTAGGTGGCTTTTCGTTCTCTCGACTGAAAAGCAGGAAGTCTTTAGTTAAAGTTTTGCCGGTGTTTTTTCTTCTTGTTTAGAGATGCGAGGTGACTTAGCTAGGCCTGGCTGATTCGACAACATGGTATCGATATCACAATATATCAACTTCATGATACGTTTTAAAGAATAGCGTTGATTTCGTCAGGTGCTTTTTCCCTTCAGTGTAGCGTTGAACAGCGTGATGAAACCTGCGGTGCTCTTTTGTGGTTTGTAGGCGTTTGTGATCGAGCGTGAAGGCTCCTTCCAACAGCAGCCTTTAGCTGATTCGTGATCATCACACGAGAGACCGGCGACACGTGTGACGGGTTACTGAGGATCATCACGTCTCTGAACCCTGTTGTACGGAATCGCGGGGATTAGTTTAGAGCGCCTGCAGATTCGCCTTTTATTCTTTTAATAAACTAATAACCTTCAGGTTCAGAAGAGATACTGATATTCTTCATGCATACACTGTCTGCCAGGAAGATAATTTATTACTAGTTTTTTATATTTATGAAAGCATGATGTTTTATTCCTCATTTTACATTATTTATACAAATTAATTGAATTAAATATTTATTAATGAATTCTTAGATGCATCACAGTTCTCTCCGGAACCTGTGCAGGCTTAATTTTATTTATTTCTTTCTTTTTAAAAATTGAATAATGTCGACAGTAGCTAAAATTTCCGATTTAAATATTAACAACTGCGAAACTGTCCGAGGTGCGGAAAACTAAAACACCCCTTTTAAAAATGCGCAAATATCACGAACAGTCCTAGCATCAACGACCCTAGATTAGCATTAATTAACGAAATGGAAATCATGAGCGCGTTTCAGAGCCGACGGAGGACCGATTTATATTCGCATCGTGACACCCGGAGGTCCAACCCGATTCCCACGTTAGAATTTACTGACGCTGGGGTTTTAAGGAAGCTGGAATCTGCACCACGATGGAATTTTCTAATCGGAGAAGTAAGAAGATAAAGAGAGATGGATAGCGGTGGTCGTGATAAGGACGGCCGGATTTAGCTGCTAATCTGTCCACTCTGTGCAACATTCCAGGAAGCAGGAGGATGAATAGAAGAGTGTAGCGCGCAGTCTCAGGCTTTCTGAGCTCTTAACACTGAGATTCTTCTTTAGTACAGACAGGGACGGACAAATCAGATATCAGTAGCCTCGGAGCAGATTTAGTGTCCGGGGTATTCCTTTTTGTTCATAGTCGCCCAGCGGACATGTTTGTTCAACAACCAGAGAGAGAACTTTCACAAGATCTGCATGTTTAAAAGTGCAGTAGGTGACTTTTTATTTTTATTTTTTTTTATTTTTTATTTCAATTCCTCGCTTGTACAAACAAACTTGTACAGTAACATTAAGTTGTGGCCTTAAAAGTGTATTAATTCACTCAGTCATTTTATAGACACTCTACAGGCCACTAGAAGATCTTGGGGGCGGAGCTTCGTGAACATGGGCAGGAATTTATTCAAATGTTGAACCGAACCATTAAAAACAAACAAGCAAAAAAAAAAAAAAAAGACTAATCTTAGCTAGTGCACCTTTAAACGTAACACACTTCACAGTGACGTGACCTATAGCGTGCATAAGTCACGGTGAATTCTGTGTAGTTTATATAATTTTATTAAAATTTTACAGTAGGCTTTTTTTAACTAATAATTCCTTAGGTTTGTTTTCAGTCCCGACTTCAG
>CM075021.1:16738836-16778836 GCA_037576675.1 Pangasius sanitwongsei
GACATGTTTTTGGCAGTTCACTGGATTTTCATGAACGCCACATTTTACTGTGTAAATTCTCCTGCATGTATTCTCACGTAACATCAGAGTTCAGATCACCTGCTCAGATTATTCCCCACGTTGGTTCAGTCGATCTGCTGTTTTACTGCGGAGAAAAAATACATCTCCCTCGGCGTGTTTTTGAATAATGACTCGTATTTCGTGTCGCGTTTCCTGATTTCCACCTACAGACCGTGCTCAGGAGACTCCCCTGTTCCTTTCTGCCACTTATTTTCAGGTCTTTTCCCCTCTTTTCACAAAGAGGCTTTTATCCCACAAACTCCAATACCCATAATGCAGTGCGTCTAATCATTAACCCTTTACTCTCTAACACTATCTGATGTATCTGACGTTTTTTAAATATACAGCTGTTCTACAGAAAAGAAATTAATATCGTGTAAGTGACATTTCGGACACAACATGGCCAAATGTTCTTTTTTTTTATTTATTTTTTTTCTCCGCTGTCAGAAATAGATACCGGAGAAGCTACACTCACTTTGTAGCACGTCGGCTAGCTGGCTAGCTCTTATGATTTGTACATTCCCCGTGAACGGTGCTGCTTCCGGTGAAATCGGCTTCCCTTCTTCCTTTTCATCTTCATCTGGCGAGCTTTCACATTTTACATCAGAAGTTATATTCAAGAAAAAAAAGTATCGTTTGCCGTGTCCGCCGATGATGTCACTAACTCTACTGTAGTAACGGTTTTGAACTAGGAAGTGCGGAAGTGATGCACAGTGAAACGTCCCAGTGTGGCTATAGGAAAATGAGCAGTCTTGGAACACCGCTCGACCAATCAGATCAGTGGACCAGATTACAACCATCTTGTATAACCAGATTGTCCGAGATGGTTGCATAATCATCGATAGACATCACTCGGTAATGTAAAATCACGTTCAGACGCCTACCAACGTCAGGACCCCACACTTCATTCCACAAATATTGTGCTGCACTTTCCGATTGGCCCCAAAAAAACTTTCTTACTAGAAGTTTATACTGTTTATAAAAGCAGTAATATGTAGGTTCAGGTATTCGTGTTTCATAAAGGTGTGAAAGTTGTTCCAGACCCCCGGCGACACGACGCCACGTGGAATCAGCCTGTTAGATTAAATAAAACATGTTGGGTGAAACAGCAGGTTTCGTCCCAGGCCTGGTGTGTGTGTGTGTGTGTGTGTGTGTGTGTGTGTGTGTGTGTGTGTGTATATATATATATATATGTATGTATGTATGTATGTATGGCGTCCCTGGGCGGGCCGGAGGGATTCCCCGTGGCTAGCCGCTCTGACGCCAGGTTCCCCGTGCAGCCTTGTAGAGCGGACTAAATCCCATTCAGTTGTTTGCATACCTAAGATTTACTCACTCACGTTCAAGGTCACAGCCAAGCAGAAACAGATGGAGTTATTCCAGGACATAATTCTGCCTTTTACAGTGACAGCAGCAGGACACATTTATGTGAGGTTATTTATTTATTTTTTTTTAAATCATTGTAAACTGCAGTGTATATAAAATAAAATAAACAAAAAGATTACACATGGTTTACTCTATTACTAAATATTACAATCATAATTCCCAGTATATTACAGCATAGCTGGTGTGACTGTCATGTCCCGGGCTAAAGACAACAGTCTGTGATGATTTGACTCCAATTTTTTTCTTTTTTTTCCAGAAAAATCTTTTAGAAATTAAGGTTTGCTGGAGTCTCGTGCAATTTTTTTTTTAAATTTCTGATATCAGTGTTGCAGAGATCAATAACGAGAGAACGATTAGCGAATCGATTGTGCAGTCCTGGTTTTTAAAGTAGTGTTGCCAAAAAAAAGGCACCGTATAACCATGTGGAATTACCCTGGATTAGTTTTACTGTCGAGTGCAAAAGTTTACACACCCTAAGGACAAAGTACAGAAGACGCAAATGTTACTAATACCAACAGTTTTATTTATGAGGCTTTAGTTTATGGACTTTCCTTCATTATGACAGGTAATAAAAAAATAGTGAAAAATAACCTCCATCTCCCGTTCTGAATTTATTAAATATCGTTTCGTAGCTTGTTTGTTCAGCTTTTACCCTGTAAAATCCACCTCTAAACTCTTTTTACTTCTGTCCTCTGAGCAGCTTTTGGATCGTCTGATTTGTTATTCGAGATGGAAAATCTGTCAGATATGTGACACTACCTTACTAAAATCTGCTTTAATTTAGTTCTCTTTAAATTTCTATTCATTTCTTGTTAAAAAAAAAAAAAAAAAAAAGCTTCTTAGTTTAAAGATTTAGTTTAAAGATATTTTTTAAAAGCTTTTCACTCATATAATGACTTACAAGAATACGATTCCAAAACCATAAAAAGAAGACAAGTAACACAAACGTCTCATTCAGGGAAGAAAGTATTGGCGCCCTGTAAAAGCAGGAAGAGTTAGCGTGCGTCCGTGGTAGTCGACGCACTGCAGTGGCTGAGCTTGCGTTACTGGAATGTTTAACACATGCCGCGATTAGGAGGCACTCTCTTTTTTTTCATCGTTCAGTCGCCATTTTTCCGTTTTCAGCTCTCTTCGAGCGTTGCCTTTTATGGAGTTTTGTAGGCGTGGCTAAACGTAAATGTGCAGTGAACGTGCTCTGCAATTTACAGCTGATTTTTGTTTATCGGCGTAGAAAGGAAATCAGAAACTTTCGTGAATCTGGATGGAATTACTAGTTCGCTTTGTCCTGCAAAATCATTTACACACAACTTTTGATTTTGAAAAGATTGATAAATGAGCGCTAAAGTCGCTAAATGTTTTTGCGATTAGCGCACTAATTGTAACCTAAAAGCATCTGAGAAACACTGACATCAGTGTTCAACTAATGTGAGGGGAATTTTATTACAGTTTGTCCAGCAAAATCATTTACTTTTTTTTTTTTTTTTTTTTTTTAAACCTCTCAGTTGTTATATTTAACCTAAGATTCAGGTTATAGCTTCTTCAGAACGGTTTTGCTTTAAGGTTTTCTTGCTGCAGGATATGCCAATGTTTAACTTACTAAATATCTTTTTTGTAAGGTGGGTTTTCAAATAGGGGTATTTTATTATTATTATTATTTTTTTTTATTATTATTCACCCAAACACTATGGGGGAATACAAACTTTTGCATGTAGCTGCCATCTTTGTTGAATTGTTTTGGCATGCAAGCTGTGCATATTTATTCGTTCACATTCATTGCCATGCTGATGCATTCCAGATGTTGACTCTAGCGCGACGTCATGATTCATGCCGGCATGCGACGGGCGTCGAGTCGCTGTATTTCACCTCATCGCTCTCGTTGATAAACACCAGCCAGCGAGAAACGGCAGCTTGAATACCGTACTAATGCAGTACGCGTGGGGTCTGCCAGGGGACACCACCTTATTCCCAGAAGTGCGGGATGTTGGAGCTGCTCCATCACACATTCCATCCCTGTTCTCCAGAGAGAGGGAAATAAAAGTGCTGCAGCGAGGACGTGGTCTCAGCACGAACCCTGTTTTTTTTTGTTTTTTTTTTCCTCTATCCTCCCCTCTCTCTCTCTCTCTCTCTCTCCTTCTCTCTCTCTCTCTCTCTCTCTCTCTCCGCAGTGCCACAAATACCCATCAGCCAGCGCTGCGCTCTGGGGAAGCGTCAGCATGCGTCGCAGATGATAAGCGGATCTGTCTGTCAGGAATGGAAACAGAAGTGTGTTTGAGTGCGGTGCTATGCGATGTACGACAGCCAGATCTCAGGTGTTTACCGCTCACCGCAAAGCCATTTCTGGATGTAATGACTCACACTGATATCCTTCCTCCTACACTGACCTGCTGGAGCACAACGTGTGGCCGATTCACAGCCGCACGGTTCGCGCGCGCACACACAATTAACTCCTGCTTTTCCCCTGTACTTCTGCAGTCTGCCAGCTTCGGAGTGAAATTGTACTGGAATAAGCGACGAGCTAATTCTAACAGCTGATAACATCTGATCAGGGATGCGTCGATACCGGTACTGGTCCGATACCGCGCTAATATACTCGTACACGTAAAAAAAAATAAATAAATAAAATGCTCAAATACCAACATCCGATACCGATGAGAGGAAACGACGGCGATCTGGACGTATTTCTCGCAAAGCAGACGGCAGACTGTGCGCAAATATCACGAGGAGGAACTACGGCATACGATACAAGTCAAACATCCTAACTGATGTTAGCGGTAAACACTGACTCGGAGAGAAAAATGCCCACAGGCAGCGCTAGGTGAGTGAAAATATCAACTCTTACCCAGTATGATGTTCTTGATCTTGATCTTGACGAGGGATTACGACGCACTGAAAAGTAAAAAAAAATAAAAATAGGCATTCGTTCAGAACAAAAGTAATGGTGCCCTGTAAAAGGAGGAACCGTAAATGTGTGTCTGTGGTAGCCGATGCGCTGCAGTGGCTGAGCTGCGTTACTGGAACATTTAGCACAAGCTGTGATTAGGAGGCGCTCTTTGACAGTTTAGTTGCCCTGAAGACAAATAAAAATATTTTTTTAAAAAATAAACGTACTCTACTTTCAATGGTACAGAAGCGCTAGGAAAAAACCTGCAGCTCTAGGTAGCTAGCTATTGCGCTTATTTATGCATGTTATTTAGCACTAGGCCCCGTTCGCACCTGGTATTAACATCAGTTAGCGTGATCCGATCTGAAGTGGACAGCCGAAATGCAGATCTGTTTGCACCTGGCACTTTGTACGTGTCTCCACTGACCTCTTGTGATCGGATTTCGTACATTTCTGCTGGAGGAAGGGCGGCACGAACGTTTATTACGTCCACTGCATTTATTTTATCCGCGATTCCTATCTCGTGTGTTTCAAACGAGTCGATTGAATGGTCTGCTAATTAGACTTCTAAATGAACAGGAGACGAGATGAGACGACAGAAGAAGCTGCGAAAAGCTGCACTGTTATGGCATCCATTAGCCAAGGGGTAATGAGCGCCATTTCCAAACAGTCTCGCAATGATCGCCCTAGCCAGAAAATACGTAAAGATGCAGTCAATTAGGTTCGTCATCAGTCGATTAGGGACACGTTGAGGTGCTACAAATGTTATGTGGTCAGATGCGTCCCAGACGTACTCCACAAGTGGTTTGATGATCACTGGATCATCGGACCCTGTTCACGCCTGTATTCGGCGCCGTCCATGTACAATAGGATCACACAGGACGCATGCTAATGCCCGGTGTGAACAGGGGAACGAGTACGGAGTGCGAGTCCAGTGCTGTAAGTGCACGAACACACACTTGCCACTGGTTAAACCAGATAAACTTAAACAGAGTGAAATAAATTGTTCCATTGTATACTGTATCAGTATCAGTATGGAAGAGTATCAGGGGAAAAAAAACATTCTCAAACTCAGTCTGAAAGAAGAAAAAAATCGATATCCATGCATTGGTATGTCTGAGCAGAGATTATACTGTTTGATCTGCGTTGTTTATGAAAAGACAGAAACTTGGACTGACACCAAGTTTTTCTTTTCTTCCTTCCTTTTCTTGTGCTTGTCTGAAAGCCTAGAATTACACACCATGGTGTTTGACAGGCTTTTCTGTTAATTGCACCACAGAGTGCTCTGTCTTTCTCTCTCTCTCTCTCTCTCTCTCTCTCTCTCTCTCTCTCTCTTCCCTTTCTTTCTCCCACACGCGTTTTTCTTAGCTATTTTTGGTCCTTTCCTCCCACCGTCCCCCTCACTGTGTTGCTATGGGCTCTTGTCGGAGATGGCGATATCCTCCTCTGATAACGCTCCACGTTTGTCACACAAGTAGCGGAGGATCACAGACGCCGGGGACGTTCTGCCGTAGGAAAATAATCAGTGATCAAGCGGAGTTGCTGTTACCACACCGGAGTGGATTATTTTCCTAAAAAGCGCGCCCTGAAGACTTTCATTCCTCTTAAACCACAGCAGTTTGCCAACGATTACGTTTCACTCATTAACAAATGAAATGTAATACTTTTTTTTTTTTTTTATCCATTTATAGTTACGTTTTTAATGTCTGAGAAGCAAGTGAGTTCCTGTAAACAGTTGTTCCCTCAGCAGCCTCTCTCTCTCTTTATTGAAGTTAATAAGATAAGAAAAAAAAAAAAAAAAAGAGGTTGTCACGTTACCGAAGACTCTTAGTTACTGCCATTACAACGCGCTGACACTGGAGACTCCTTCCTTAAAGGCTACATAAACATCTCCTTACAGAAAACTTCATTACACATGTTTATCAGGTTGAGTGCTGGGTTTTTGGTGCCCCACACACACACACACACACACACACACACACACACACACACACACACACACATTTTTAAGGAGACAGTTAAACACATCAGTGAGCTTGTCCTGCTGAGTGAAGTTAGCATCAGTGCATCGTGCTTATGTTTATCTGCATCCCCCGGCAGCTGTACACGTCTGGAGGTAAGTGTGAAGCACAGCCACCCGTTTGTTCCTCTTTAGCGCAGTAAACACGAGTTCCTGCAGAGAACGGGTGAACAAATGACGGGTTATTACCACCGACCACCACCCAAACCAGCGCTGTCCCTACGTCAGACCTTTCTCTACTAAACACAGTGTTAACGCTGGATTATGTTGTAGCTCACGGTTCTTTTAGGCCACACACACACACACAAAGCTGAGTGTTTAAATCAGTAACAGAGGAGACAGAATGCGAGGCTGGGGAATATTCACACTTGGCACAAACCCCAGGAACAAGAACTCCACGCTTTGTCTCTGCTTATTGCATCACGCTTCATCAAGTTAGCCACATGGATACGTGTGCCTTACATTTCAAATTATTAAACTCAACATCCTGCAGGTTTTTAGCAAAAAATATTTCCTGATCATTCATTATTTCACCTTGTGCATATAGCTAAAAGGTCTGTGCTGCTGTATTGTGTGGCTTTGTAACCAAAGTCTACCTCGAAATGCAGCAATGTTTCAAATAGTTACATAACCCTGGTCCTGCTGAGATCCAGCGCTGTCGCGGACACTGACGCGTTTGTCCGTTTGAGCTGAAATAGCCTTTGTGTTGAGCTATATTTCACAGCTCCGTAACACCTAAAGTCGTATCGTTGTAATTACACGTAGCTGATTGAAATTAGTCCACTGTGGTGTTATCGTTGTGTATGTTTATCTTTTTATGTCCTGCGTTCACACCAGGCGCAGTTTTTCACCTCCCGTCGCCCGTATTGTCCTACCTTTGCTGTTATCGTGTGTTCCTGTCTTGAGTTACGGAAGAATCCCATGTTTTCTTCACATCTCGATTCGATAAACAATATAGCTAGCTAGCAACGTTACAAGGAACGAAAGCCAAAAACGAGCACAGTTTTTCACTGAGCGTAATCAAAAACTCTAGCTCCAAAACGCAAACAAAAATCATTCTAAATTGTCCTCGAGTGAAAACGTTCTTTTAAAATGTGCTTAACTGGTTAATAATGTTGTTATTTGAAAGTGTTGCCTAAAAGCCTAAATATTTTCCTAATCGGCTTAAATTCCTGTCCAGAACTGCTCACGAAGGTGTTGCGTTAGAAAGCCACTGTAGCCGGGAAAGATAGGTAGGCTATCATATGTAAAGAACGTTATTAACCATTTAAAAAAAAAAAAAAAAGACCGGTTCCCAACTAAACAGAGTGGGGCTTGGAACACTGTAGCAAAATGAAAAATAAACCGTTTCTAATGCTGTGCGAAACCTTCTTAAACGAGATGTCCGTGTCTCACCCATACTACTGACACGTCAAATTTATTCCTTTAGCTTTCCTTTGTGGTGATGTGGAAATCTTGTTTACAGCTAATTATCATAAAAGCTGGTGAACTTTAAATCTCTGCACGCAGCAACATTCGCGGCCGATGCTAACGCCATGACCTGGAGTGTGAGTGCAGTGCAGCGTGTCCTCCGAGCCCGAGCGCTGGACACTGATACACTGATAGTTTTGTCAGCCTTAAATCTGGCCTTGACAGTGCAGCACTATTAATGTAAAGACAGAGGACGAGAAGATGAGAAGATAGTTGGGCCTTACGCGCTCTCTTCTTACACCGTGTGAGTGCTGGAGTTCTTACTCACCGTCTGGGTTTAAGTCATGCAGCTATAGGATGATGGCGGGAACACCTGAGCCCAGCACCGCAGACTCTCGCATACGGTGATGCGCCGCACATAACACCTCCCACTGCAGGTGTCCAAACCCCCGAGGTGTGAACCGAGGGATTAATAATCAGCACGACTCGCACGCAATGACAGGCAGACAGAGAGAGAGAGACGGAGAGAGAGAGGGAGGGAGACAGAGAGAGAGAGGGAGACAGAGAGAGAGAGAGAGGGAGACAGAGAGAGAGAGGGAGGGAGACAGAGAGGGAGACCGAAAGGCATAGACAGGCACAGGCAGAGAAAGACGCTGAGAGTGAGACACATGGGGAGTGAGAGAGAGAGAGAGAGAGACAGAGGAAGATGCAGAGAGACAGAGAGAGACAGAGAGACACATACACAGACAGTGAGACACACATGGAGAGAGACATTGAGCGAGAGAGACAGAGCACTAGAGACCGAGACAAAGAGAGATGCACAGTGAGACAGAGGCAGACCGATGGTTTGAAAGAGAGATGGACTGAGTGAGAGAGAGAGATACAGGGAGAGAGAGAGACACACACACACAGACAGACCGAGATGAACGCTTATCATCAGCCCTGGATTCTAAAATAGCCCCTAAAACAGCCCTATAAATCTTGTTCATGTATCCGCGTGTGTTTTGGAGGACAGTACTCAGTGAGATGAGTGCTGTCAGTGATCATAAACGTGGGAGGTTGTCTCTCTGCTTGTCCTTTTTACAGGGGAAGATGCGTTTATGAGCATTGTTGTAGCTCAGCATGCTGTGAGAGCCGCTTGAAATCCCACACATGATTATAAAGATGTCAGTGCAGCTCTGCTTATCCACAGCTTTATTCTTTCTTTAAGACCACATTACAGCCTCAGATCACTTCTTTGATCGTCTGTCAGAAATGTTTTTATTCATGCAAAGACTCTTCAGCGTTCACGCTAAATATCAGCGATGCTAATAGCGATATTAGTGAGGGTTAATAAGATAAGAACAAATCTCTCATACAGCACACCAAGCCCATGGCTATTGCAGGCGAGTTTGCGCTTTACTTTCCCTTGCGCTTGTTTCATTCTCACGTTTGTAACAAATATCTTGGTGGTGGTTCTCATCGTGTTCCTCACACCGCCTCTCACAGGTACCGCTTTCTCATTAGCCGTTCTGCGTTGCATCCTGCAACCCTTGTCTGTAAAGGGAAGGGCGGATCTGTCAGTCCCTGGGCTGTAATTTGACAGCTGTGTATGACTAACTTACAAATTTGTGCCCATCCTGAGTGTAGCACCTGCAGCGCGACCTCCAGATCACCTCATGATTTGTGAGAGGAGAGGAGGAGAGCGAGAAAGCCGTGCTCAATGACTGTTCACTTCCAGGAATGGAAATTCCCGTGACTTCACACACCCTTAGATGGGGAATGTGTGTTTTTTTTTGTTTTTTTTTGTATAAGGGTGTGTGTTAATTGTGTATCTGCTTTGCCCCTCACACCCTCCCTGCTTTTGAGAGACCCAGTGACAGGAACATGACCTCACCCATTTACTTTACTTTCACAAGAACTGTCCGCCGCAGACACGATTTAAGGCGCTACGAAGCGAGTCATATGCAGATGACACAACCCCGGTGCACTCACATACCTCTATATGAGCCGAGAAACGTTCTTTTGTCCTCACTGCTCGTTGCCGCTGAACAAAATCTCAAATCGGTTTATTTACCCGTGCCGATGTGAGGCTATGTTGAACCCCGAGTTGAGTCGGGCCCTGTGTCCTGCTCAGCTGGAGGTAAATGAAGTCACACTGCAGTTATGTCACTCCGTTACCCTCCTCCTCCATCTCTATTTTAGATTTTCTCTCCTCTCTATCTCGCTCATTAAGGTTAACCCGCTAGCGTCGCCGCGCTACGGCAGAAAACACTCGGCAGATGGTTGCTAAGCAACTAAGAAAACTGACATTTCAGAGCCTATCCTTGAATGTGTCATGAGGGAAATTCTCATGGTGCATTCATGCCGCATTTCATAGTATGTAAGCACACCACACTGAAAACACTACAGCAGTTTTAGTAGAATAAAACTGGAGTGGTTCTAGTATATGAAATTAATTATTTTAGCCTGTTTCTCAAAATTTTTTCCAAAGGGTGAATGCATCCATTACCCTTTGTTTTAAAGTCCCTACAAAACCGCTTGAGAGACATGATTTGGTTCCATATGTTGATGTATTTCTTCTCGAAGCAGGAAGTGATGTGCTTGGCCGGTTTATACAACAGCGCCACATCCCTGTCGAATCTAAACGAACTTGACAGTAGCTGTGTGAACTAACTAAATATGAAACAGCAAAGAGTTTGATGAGAGATTTCTTCAACTGTGGAGGATTTCTCACCACCGCCCTCACCCACACGATGAGATACCGAGCCGAGTTTGTCTGAGAGTGTCAGCGGCGCCGATGATGACGGATACGTTCTAGAGCGTAGAGATATTAACTGCACGATAACAAGACCAGTACAGGATGAATCATCAAAAAAATTTTATCATTTACTGGAAAAGATATACTATCATATTCATGCCTGTAATCCTAAAGGACAGGCACAAAAAGTTCTGATTTTTAAATCAGAACAGTGGGTGTAATATTTGGCAATGTTTCTCCTCGCACTCAACAGCAACAACTTCAGTAAAATATCTGCTCATAGCAGAAATACACGTCTCAGTGGCTTCGCAGGATCTCTAAACAGGATGATGTGGACCACCAAAATCCAATCAGAACAAAGTGTGGCTTCTGTTTATCTGTCAGTCATGTTACCTATCAACTCAGAAGGTTCCTCCAGTTTCACTGGCTTTCACGTGTTCTCACGTGTCCCCAAGGCAGTGCGTGTTATGTTTTGTTGGTGTGGCTTTTGGAGGGTGGCGGTTACTAATTGGAGGGCTGTTTTATTTATTTGAATAGACGTTCTTGTTTCTGAGCCCCTCCTGAACATTAGAGCTTTTTTATGCACTAACAACCATTTTAATCTCTGCGAGGGCTTGCTGATTAGATTCTCATTACGGTGTACATGGGATTTTGTTTCACTTTAGGCAGCCACAAGATTAAACAGAATGTTTCAGGAAGTGCAAATCTGTTTTGCGCTTCAGCGCCTGGTTTCTGGCAGTTGGTGAACTAGAGGTGTTCCTGCTTGGCTTGAGGCCATTAATGATATTGACAGAGTGTAACTGTGAATTATGCCCCAGCCCTAAGTGCATCGTTAATTATTATAGGACAGTGACTAAAGAATAATTATAATTTTCTTACAGGATTTGTCTTCTTGGAACTGCTCTGCTGTGTAAGCCACTTGTAGCATTAGTGCAAGCTGTAAACTTTGCAGTAAAGCTTAAAGTATCCATTAGTGTGGTCTGATGTGGTCTTCCTTTCGCTGTTACTTGTTAATGATGTGTATCACTCCATCTTTTTCTTCTTCTTCTTTTTTTTTTTATTTATTTTTTTTATAGAATTCGCTCTCAGGACTGATGGAGAAGGACCACTAATCACTTTGCCGTGTTGCCACGCGGCTTGATTTCCATTAGAAAGAGACCACTGCTGACTTTGATCTCCATCACCTCGTGCTATCTTGGTTGTCCCTGGCCTACTAGCTAAGTGGCAGCGCATGATCTCCAGAGATTCTGAGTATTCCGCAAACATGCTCCAGTGCTGAGCTCTGTCTCTTGACTTCACCATGACCAGCCTGAAGCGTTCGCAGACCGAGCGCTCTGTGGGGGGCTCTGTACCCGCCACAGATGAGTTTTACACCCGCCGCCTACGCTTGCCCAATGGAGGGGCGCCTCCTCCACGCAGCGAGAGCACCCACCTGTCTGGAGGCACACCTGGAGTGCCCAAGATGGGAGTCCGGGCGCGGGTGGCTGACTGGCCTCCGAGGAAAGATGGTGGTGGCGGCGGTAGTGGTAGTGGTGGAAGTGGCAGTAGCAGTGGGAGTGGCAGTGGAGGAGGAGGAGGCGGTGTGTGGCACATTACAGTGGAGACCGACTCACCATCGACTACTTCTGTGAGCACCCAGAGCAACCTTTCGGCTAAGCTTGGTCACTTGATCAGCCCCCAGGATTCGTCCATGCTGCGCAATATTCAGAATACACTAAAGAATAAGATCCAGAGTAAGGGAAAAGACAATCGCTTCCTATCCCCAGATGGTTACTTGGGCTCACCACGCAAGGGCATGCGTCGCATTCGCCAGCGCAGCAACAGCGATATTACCATCAGTGAGCTGGACGGAGATGGCAACGAGGGTTGGTCCTTTTCTGGCTGGACACCAATGCACCGCGAGTACGGCAGTACCTCCTCCATCGACAAGCATGGCGTCTCCGGAGAAAGCTTCTTTGACATGCTCAAAGCCTACCAGACTGATGACCCCGATCAGCGTAGCCCTGCTCCTGAGAAATTAAGTGAACTGCTTACTGTGGCACACAAGCAGACCGCCCTTGACCTGCCAGACGGGCCACTGGGACCCCCACGAGGTAGCCCTGCAAGTCGCCTCAAGGAAAGAGAAAAGCACCTGAAACGGCGTTCCAAGTCTGAAACTGGAGGCGAGTCCATATTCCGCAAGTTACGAAGCGTGAAGGCAGAAGGTGACTCTTCTCGTGCAGGTTCGGATGCGGAAGATGGGAAGTCTGAGGATGCAGGTCCTCCTCCAAAGCCCTGGGTCTGTCAGAAGGGTTTCGCCCATTACGATGTCCAGAGCATTCTGTTTGACTTGAATGAAGTAGTGCAAAACCGACAGAGTGCTTCCAAAAGGAAGAACACCACCACCGGAGCCTCTGCTGCTGCCGCCGCTTCAGCCTCCACCTCCTCCTCCTTATCGTCCACCCAGAGCGGGGCCTATGGCTCCCCCTGCGGCAGCCAAGAAGAGCTCAACGCCAAGGACGGACCAGCGCTGGACCCCGGTGACGATAAAAGCAACGATCTGGTCCTCAGCTGCCCCTGCTTTCGTAACGAGATAGGGGGCGAAGGTGAGAGGAACATCAGCCCTTCGAAACAGGGCAGCATCGGCAGTAGATCGGCTAATTCTTCCAGGGACGAGGACGGGTCCCGTGAGGCGGCGCCCAGCACGCATTTCAGTAACGCAGGGGTGGCTGTGCTGGAAGCTCCCAAAGATGGGAAGAGCATTCACCATGAGAGGGGAAAGAGCAACATTTTGGAGCATGTGGACTTGGGTGCCTATTACTACCGGAAGTACTTCTATTTAAGAGGTGAGTGTGTGGGTTTCATTGTTCGCCAAGCTGTCAGGGAACAATTGTTTGTGCTTCATAGATTTTCTCAGAACTTATTATCCCTGAAATGGCATCAGGAAAATCTCTTAAACACATCATACCGGTCACATACATACTCTTAAACACAGGGGACAGGTGTGCATGTCTGCCAGTGAGACACATTTGTAATGGTCCCAAATCGCTATCTGTTTGAGTCTTCTGCAGTTGCACCAAAATTATTGACAAGCCACCCCCTTTCCCTCCAACTGACTCCACCCCATTTATTGAAATGCTTTCTGTCTAAGGCAGAGTAGCAGGGGCTAAGCTATATTTTAAGAGATGTTAGGTTAGAATGAGTGCAGTGTTTTGTCTTTTATGTTTTATTTCGCACTTCCTGAAAGTTAGCTCGCTGCTCTAGCCTGTTTTGTAGCCTTACGAGTCATCCGGTCCAGCTACCCGCATGAAGAAATCTTTATCTTCTTAACAGAAGAAGGCCTCTTGAAAGCTGTGCTACTTGGTGCAACCGGTGAACTTGAACGTATAGGCGATTTACATCTAAACTAGGCTGCTTGTGTTCAGCTGGACCAACCGGCTGCAGAGATAAGCAGCTCTCAGGGTCAGTGGGGTGAAGCTAATTTCTGGCCCATAAAGATGTAAACAGAAGCCTGAAACAAAGGAATTAGCCAAATCTGTTGCATGGCAATAATGTTTCCTCTTTGGGATCTTTTGAAATTTATTTGAATATTAAGGGTCTTAAAGCATGTTTCAAAATGACACCATGCACCGTTAACAATATATAAAAGTACCATTCATGTCATAAATTCTTGTGAAGGCACGTTGAACGTGATGAACTAGCTGCTGAGGAGATGAACCATTTAGTGACGTCCCGATCCTGATGTTTTCCATCATTCTCACATAAGGGCATTGCTGGCACTGTAATCTTTACCATCTATGGAGTTACACAAGCCGACGCATCGATTCACTAAAATAAGCCGTGTCTGTTAGCGCTGCAGTTTAGTCTGATAAAGGGCTGTTGCATAACCTTAGAGCAGTCATGTGAGCAGAATAGCACGGCATTGTTTAAACTATTCAGTATCAGAATGGAAAAGACTGCAGGCATGTTAGATTTATTCATAAATTATAGCAGGCTCATAAGCGAGAGCCATCATCAAACTTCAGATATCGATTCCAGTAGACGAGTTGCTTACACACAACCTCCTGCATTGATAAATCGATAGTCCCTTGTGCTTAGAGTGAAATTCTGCAGTGTTTTGTCTGATGAGCCGACGAGTTTTGAAGACATTGTTGAAATTGTAAAGAAATGCCATTTCTGTGTTATGGGAATGATGTGTGCAGTGTTACAGAATGCTGCTCTGCTGTTTTTTTTTTCCCTTTTTTTTTTTTTTTTCTTTTTACCCCCCTCCCTCTTCCTTCCCTCCTCTTATAGAGCACTGGAACTATTTGGGAGTGGACGAGACACTCGGCCCGGTCGCTGTGAGTCTCCGGCGAGAGAAGCTGGACGATCATAAAGAGCACGGCCCGCAGTACAATTACAGGGTCATCTTCAGAACCAGCGAGGTGAGCGTTCACAGCACACACACTCTCTCTCTTTCACTGAACGCATCTGCAGTGTCTCTCGGACCCCGTCCACCAGTATTCGAAAAATTAGTCCCTTTCTCACAATCAGCGTTTTGAGAATATCTTTGACCACGTGAACGGCAATTTTTTTGAAATGTATCTCCGTCCACATGAACAACATTTTCGAAAATGTCTCCATCCACACAGTGTTTTCAACAATATCTTTTGTCCGCACAATTAATTTATAATTATCTGAAAATGCTCACATGCCAGGCGATAATATGCCTCAGACTGTTACGTCAAACGCCTCGAGGTTAACGCTAAGAGCTGTGTATTGAGTGCTGTAGAAGGAGAGATGTGGAAAACCATCAACATGGACAAAAGTTCTAAAACCAAAAACAAACATGAGGATTCGTGTGTGTGTGTGTGTGTGTGTGTGTGTGTGTGTGTGTGTGTGTGTTCTGCCTGATGATTTGGAGCTACTGCTTAAGGTTACACTTGAATACGAAGTGTTCGGCCGCGTCTCAAACCGAAATCTCCATTTTCCAGCGCGGTTTGTATCGCACTGAAATCTTTAAATTCCTCTACAATGTATGAAAAATTTTCACTGACGCAAAACCCCATTTTCATGTGGACGGGAAACCAAAAGGCAGAGCACAAACCTACGTTTTTTTTTTTTTGTTTTTTTTTTTACACTCTGCTTACGTGTAGCTGCTTTTCAGCAGGCAGCAGCGATGAGAATTCAGCTCTGACGCCCACCACCGTCTTATATAACGCTCTCAGAAGCGCAGCAAACCGGCTGCCAAAGCTCAGCGCTCATCACGCTAGCGCCCTAACTGGCCCACTGCCCCCTTAATCACACTGAGATCTGGACAGCTGCTCTAGATCAGGTCCTTGCAATCAGAAATAAAAGAGGAAAAGGCAGAACTCTCAGACTCCTGATGGAGACGTCGCGCTCTGGTCTCATTTATAGAAGCTACTTGTGATTCAGATGCACTCTGATGAAGCTTAATAGCTTTGATCCCGGCGTGACTCATGGCTCTGTGTGTTACCTTTTTCTTTTTTTTTTTTTTTTTTGGTGCGCTGCTATTTCCAGACACACAGGTAGGATGGAGGTGTTTTTTTTTTTTTTTTTTTAAAGAAACATTTCCGGCATTTTAATGTAACCTCTAAGAATACACTAATGCAAAGAAAAGACATAAAACGGCCTGGGAACATCTCTACACATTTTACGATCATTAAAAATTCCAGGATCTGGTGAATATACATAAATACGTGATTTGGAAATGTTCCAACCATTTAGCCGGCTTGCTAACGATTAATAAACCAGCTCACACTACACAGCGGTTGATACGAGTGGGGTCTGAGTTTGAGTATCAACATACACTCATTTATTTAACAGCAGCCAAACCTAGCAAAAATACAACGTTACCACAACAACCACGTTTTGTTCATCACTAACATTAGCTATGTTAGCTCGCTAGAAAGCTAAGCACACAGGTTCAGTGGCTCAAATTTTTATTCATTTGATATTACATCCTTTCCCCCATGAGCCAAGTGCAGTCGACCATATTCTTTGTTTGGGTTCGGAAAAGCGTGACCGCTCGTACGAACTAAAAGTATTGGCACCCACGGCTGTGCGAGGGACCATTAAGTGAAAGTTCGCTCCTCTTTATTTTCAATAAACGTTAAAGTTTTGTCCGCCATTAAAGCAAACGTGTCTCATTCTTAATTAGTCCTGGTCTGCATTTGCTTCCTGTTCAGCAGAGACGCTATAACTGAGTTCAGATGTAGCCTCGCCCCCAAATCAGTTTTATACAGAAGTCGTGAAGAAGCCTGTTTTAAATACAGAAATGATGCTTCACTGCGTAAACAGATTTGACCCAACAAACCAGAAATCTATATGACCAGAATCATCCATTCGTGAGGAATTAACCACTTTAAATGTCACTTTATTATTTATTTATTTATTTATTTTAACTCATTACTCTCTCTCTCTCGTCTTTCTTTATTTTCCCACCCCAGCTGATGACTCTGCGAGGCTCCATTTTGGAGGATGCTGTTCCCTCCACATCTAAGCACGGTTTGGCTCGAGGCCTGCCCCTGAAGGAGGTTCTGGAGTACCTCGTCCCTGAACTGAACGCTCACTGCCTCCGCCTCGCCCTCAACACGCCCAAAGTCACGGAGCAGCTGATGAAGCTGGATGAGCAAGGGGTAACAGTGCAGGCACACGCCCCTCTCTGAGCACGCTAATTAACATTAATGAGAAACATTAATGAGTATTCTGATACAGTAACGAGGATGGTGATGATGGTGATGATGATGATGGAGCTGCTGTGCTCGCATGCTGTGTGTGTGTGTTTCTGTGTAGCTGAGTTTCCAGCTGAAGGTGGGGGTGATGTACTGTCTGGCTGGCCAGAGCAGCGAGGAGGAGATGTACAACAACGAGGCGGCCGGTCCTGCGCTGGAGGAGTTCCTGCAGCTGCTCGGAGAACGAGTGCGCCTCAAAGGATTCAGCAAGTACCGCGCTCAGCTCGACACCAAGAGTGAGTCTGCGGCCTCAGCTACTTTCATCACCCTGAAGTTGATTACTTTCCTAGAACAGCACATCCTGAAGCGTTGAAAGTTTTATTTCTGAAAACTCTCTCCATAAATATTTAATAAAACATCTCCTTGACAGAAACCACATCAACGATTACACAAGGTTTTTAAATCCTTGCAATATAATTTAAAAAAAAAAAAAAAAAATCAGACTCTGTTTTTAGCTCTTTCTTTTTTAAACCTAGATATCTAATTATATTAACTTCACCCAAGCTCAAGGTCGATTCTACTCATGGAGGGAGCTAAAAAATTGGAATTAACATTTTAAACACGAACTCTTATTCAATCCCTCCTTTCTGTCTGCCAAATCCTGCATCTGCGTGTTGCTCTCACTAAGCCGACGCTGGCTGTTCAGCTCAAAAAATTTGGGACGATCGCATGCCCGTAAAGCCTCCTGCTGATTATGAGATCATGTTTCTGTAAAACGGTGGGATTGTGAGAATCCCAACATGCAGTCAGTGTTGCAGTTCCCTGCTGCAGTGAGATAACAGCGAGATCTGATGGTAATAAAGACGCGGTGCTTAAATCGTCATTTTGTCAAAGCTGCAATGAAGATAACTGATACTGTCCATATATTCTCGCTTATTTATTTACCGCTTTATTTACTCATTCACACCTAATCAGGCTTTACATGAAGCAATAAACGAAGCGCTAAGTCCCGATTTTGTCTGCGTGTTGCTACGGTAACCAAACCAAGTCTGTAATGATTGACAGACCATATAAATTGTGCTGTATAAGTTACATCGACGGAAGTGTGCGTTTGAGATACTAGCGTTTAACGTCGTTGATGATAAAACGTTCAACAACGAATAAAAAACGACATGAAAATATCAGAAGCGGTTGACTGAAGAAAGCTAGTCCAAAACTCACAATGACTAAATGAATAACATGATGGCTATATTTCATCAAAAGAGGAATAAGTTGTTAAATCTAACATCGCAGCTTGCACTATATGGTCAAATGTGTATAGACACCTGACCCTCAGACCCGTGTGTGCTTCTGCATGACATTTATGGAGTCAGTACCTGAGTTTGGAGCACAGCAGCTCACCTAAAGCCACGGAAAGTGTCCCTTCAGACGTCTGTATTTGACTGTGTGTACTGTTTTAATCTCGAGCAGGACTTGGTTTCTGAGGCGACAGAAAAGACGGCGCACTTTCAAGAGCGATCATTAGTAAGCTACATGACCGCGTCATATTTATGAAGGCCGTAACTTGACTTTTCCTGGACTGTCTTTATACTGAAGGAAAAGCGCAACCTGGAGTTATTTCTTCTTATCGAAGGTGAAATACAGCGCAGACTTTCTGTAAATAAATAAAAAAATAATTAAAATTAAAAAATAAAAATTCCAGACATGGCGTATTTGGAATGTGTCAAACTAATCCACACACGGTACTTAAAATGCACTGACTAATCCCGTCCAAATAGCGCTTTAGTGTCAGATTATGAGTGCGGCTCAACGGAAGAGATTTTCATTAAGATGTTAATGCTATCATCCGAGTTTGATGTTAATCACACAGTAAAAGAAAGAGCTCTGAACCGATTCATTAAGATGGAATTGGGAAACAGTGCTGACGCTGTAACGTGTCTCGTCTTGCAGCTGACTCGACTGGCACTCACTCCTTATACACCACTTATAAAGACTACGAAATAATGTTCCACGTGTCCACCATGCTGCCCTACACCCCCAACAACAAGCAGCAGGTAAGTCAGGATCCCGACGTTTAAAAAAAAAGCGCCGCCTCCCGTCTCCCGCATGCTGGAACTCACGTCTGTGCTTCGTCACCTGCAGCTGCTCAGGAAGCGCCACATCGGGAACGACATCGTCACCATCGTGTTCCAGGAGCCCGGAGCCAAGGCCTTCAGCCCCAAGAACATCCGCTCTCACTTCCAGCACGTCTTCGTGGTGGTGCAGGTGCACAACCCATGCTCGGAGAACACCTGCTACAGGTGAGCATCGAGTGCGGACAGGACAGCACTCGTTCTGACACCACTTTTTTTATTTTATTTTTTTTTTTTATATATAAATACTTCTTGTCTATTTGACATTCTAGTTTTATTGGTGGTGTTTGGTTTCTGCTTGCGATCAGTATAAACAGGAGCTAATGATACTTGTGGGCGTGGCTAAGAGCGCTGCTTATTGCTGATTGGTTCATTGGAACACATTGTAATATTGACAAACTGCAAATTTAAGAAAAAAAATGTATTTATGCTGTTAAAGGCTATGTTGTGCTGCCTGCACACCTTACATTTTCTTTCTCTCTCAATTATTATTTTCTGATCAACATTGAGTACACGAGTGTTTTTTTTTTTTTTTTTTTAGGGCAGCAAAAAAAAAAAAAAAAAAAGTGTTAGTTTCGTTTTTAGAAATCAGATACTCGCGTTCCGGCATCTGCGTCATGGCCAACGTGGTGTTAATTTTTAAAAACTAATTTTGCGATTGTATTTTTTTTCGCTTGTCTTAGTGATATGTATTAAATATCTAAGAGCTCTTTCACAACTATTAGTCCGTTTGTCCGAGTCAGAATCAAATCAGAGTGAAACTGATTTAATTTCACAACCAAATGAACCAAAAACAAAAAAAAAAATGTTGGTCGAGCAGTATGTAGGGCTGAAGGAGAAAAAAAAAAAAGTGAGTGTAGAAATTACAGAAATCACAGATCACTCAGTAAAAGATTAGATACTTACATAAATAATTAGTTTAAAACGTTTTGCACATCACATCCAGTGTTTTTCTCTTTTTGCTTTGTTCGTCGCTCCAAATCTCCGCAGTACGCGGCGTTTCTGCAGCGCTACAGCTCTGTCCTTTGGCTCAGTTTGTCAGCTCGCGTCTACAAAAACCATCTCGCATGTTTGATTCACTTCCTGCAGTCGAGTCGATTCGGAGTTGAATCGCTTTGGCTTCATTTGTACACGGACCGAGACCATCTCGCTCAGACGCTCTCGGACCCGAGCATGATCGACGACACACACACCGTGTACGTGAAATTACTCAAACATCAGGCCAATCAGAGAAAGGAACAATGTTCATCCAAGCTCTTCTTCCACGCTGTTAATGCAGTCAGTGTTCCTGTTCTGTCTTTTTTTTTTTTTGCCGTTTTTGTCTCCGTTCCCTTGATTCCCGTGTGCGCATACTTATGGGTTATGTAAAACTCTCTCAGATGTGCAGGTGCTGTTTGAGAGCACAGTGTGTTTATTTATAAGGAGGTCATGGTCAGTCCTGTTTGTGTGTTAGTGTGTGCGTGCCAGGTTTCCTCAACCGAGTCTTCCCTTCTGCTCAGAGTGTGTTATTTCCCATGATGGCTCTACTGCAGACTCCCTCAATTTCAGTGTGTGTGTGTGTGTGTGTGTGTGCGCGCGCGCACTACACAGAACGTTGTTTAATTATGTTCTCTCTATAGGGTTGATGGACACGAGGCCACTGTCAGTGACCATGACGTGATGTAGCTCAGTGTTGTTAGGTTGAGAGAATATGAATTAGGGAGTACATAAAGCCAGCAGCTAAGAAGATGGATGACACCGACCATTTCTCTGTCTGCTTTGCCTTGGTGGTGCGCGTGTGTGTGTGTGTGTGTGTGTGAGTGAGTGTGTGTATGTGTGTGTGTGTGTGTGAGTGTGTGTGTGTGTGTGTGTGGTGACATTTGCAGCAAGTAAACTCATGGGCTAACAGAAAATGCAGGGACGGTATTGGGTAGTTACAGACGTCTATATTAAAAAGAGTTCTTAGGAGAATAGACAGAGATAATTAGATGGATGGAAGGAGGCAGACAGACTGATTGGAAAAGACGTAGAGAGACTGACAGAGATGGATATAGACAGGCTGATCGGGACAGATCTAGACGGGCTGACTGGGATGGACGTGGATGGCGTGAAGGGGACGGATGTAGTCGGACAGACATGGATACAATAAGAGACAGCTTTAGGTGGACGGACAGAGACGGACCTAGATAGATGGACAGATGTGGACGTAGAGAGACGGGTGCAGACAGACAGACAGATGGACTGAGATGGACGTACGTAAGTAGTCAGTAAGTAGACATACAGACATCTACAGACAGAGAAAGATGGACAGACAGACTATGCAGAGAGACCGACAGACGGGTATAGATGGCCTGACAGATGCCGATGGACAGGGAAGACAGAGGCAGGCTCAGACAGAGACAGATGTAGGCGGTCAGAGATGGACGCAGATAGAAATGACAAGGACGGGTGCAGACGGTCCGAAAGAGACAGATGGACACACACAGACGGACAGACAGACGATTAGAGAATTCTTCAGTGCCACTCCATGAAGTGCTGCAGTGGAGTTGTGGAGTTTTATCGAGCCGGTGTTTTCCTCACTCCTGTTTTCCCCACACACTTAATTGCCCTCCTTTTTTTTTTTTTTTAAATTAGGAATCGTTCGCATGCAGGACGTGTGGGTTTGCTCTCGTCATCAATCACTGCTGCGGTGTTGTTGATCCAGACGGACAGACAGAGACAGACTCAGACAGACAGAGGAACACAGACAGATATAGATAGACAGTGAAGGAGAGCTTGATTGGCCCCTCCATAAACAGCTCTAGAGTTTTATCGAACCATTTGTATCCTCACTCTCTTTCCCCACACACACTTAACAGCACTCTCTTTTTAAAATTAGGAGCGAGTTTTCCATGCAGTATGCACAGCTTAGCTCCCGTCATTAGTCTCCGCTGCACCGTTGCGGCTCTGCGACTCAAACACGGCAGCGCGAGGTGTTTATTGCGGTGGTAAATGTATTTATGTGCATACCTGCTGTTTTAAGGCCTGTCTTTAGATGCGCTGACGCTCCTAAAACGCTGCAGCGTAAGCCCTCATCAGCTTTTAATCAGAGCCACATGGAAACGTGTTAAAGGATGGAAAGAAAACTTCCAGGTTGGTTAGGAAATGTGACAGTCTGCCATTGACCTATCTGCTTTTGTTCTGAACATACTGCACTCTTTTTCAGTCTGTGAACTTTCTTTACACACACACACACACACACACACTTTTTAAGCTGGCCTCTGTGTGGGCAGTGTGCCGTGGACTAAAGCAGCCCACACGCTGTGTATTTATAGTGCACGTATGTAATCCAGGGAGCCTCGCTGTACCTAAGCTATAGGGGTGAGGCAGGAACAATAAAGCAGCCTGATCACTGAGTCACTGGCCTTTCAGTCGACTCCGCAGCTCAGGAGTGGATTTTATTTGCCTGGAATGTGCGCTGTGTTTTACTTGACCTTCAGAACGCGGGTGGTGACTATCGCTCTCTACGCCTAAACACACTTTTGGACACCGTGTTCCAGCGACGCGGTTTAGACTCTCGTGTTGGAAATGATCCATTTTTAACCTCCGATCAATAACCTGCGCGACTTAATGACCCGATAAACATCACGCAGTTTATCTTCATTATTCCCAGCTCATCACTTCGGTTTAAGCCGTGCGATTTCAGCAGGCTTTTAAGATTATCACTGTAGGAAATTTCAATTAAATTCTATAGCAGAGGGTGAGAAATTAGCTTGATGTTCATTTATTATGTCAAATAACAAAAATGATCGATGTATGTTAAGGTGCAACAAAATATCAGTTCAAAAGTTTGCACCCCTCTTTATGAATGTAATATATTCCAGGTAACGTGCATGTCTTTTATAAGCTGTTTGTCAGATGATATGCCGTTTTCAGATCAGGTTCAGAGATAATATGTGAAAGTAATAAAATCCTAATGGAATATCCTTCTATGACGGTACGTCCCAAAGTGTTTTATTCCTTTTACACCACAGCAATTTGCCAACGATTACAATTTTTTAAATTTATTAAAGAGCAACACGTCATAGTTTCAGTTTATAGTTACATTTAATGTTCTGTAACGTCCACAAAACAAATCAGTTCCTGTTTTCACTTGCGTTATAACAGCTATAAAAAAAATTAAAAAAAAAGTTCCCTCACCAGCCTTTATTTCTTTCTCTCTCTTAAAGTTAATAAGACAGAGAAACCACAAAGCGTAAACTCCTCTGTCGAAAAACTCAGTTACAGCTTTACCTCCGACTGTTACGAAGCGCTGACACTGGAGACTCCTTCCATAAATGTTAAATAAACATCTCCTCACAGAAAACTTGAGCTGTTACTATACTAATGATAATGTGTTAAAACTAGTGCATTAATATAAACCTGTGATTCGAGGCTGCACCGCAAATCTGTCTACTGTTATAGAAAATTAACCAACATCATCTGACCAATCAGAATCCAGAATTAAGCAAGCTTTTATACGGTGCTGTAAAAGCGAAGTTTTCCATTCAGAAACCATGGGGGTGCAAACTTATGCACTCAGCTGTATATCTACAGGAAGATACAGTGTTAACTTCTTGTCCTTTATGCTGGTGTTTATACAGGGTAAGTACTGTGTGTGTGTGTGTTTTTTGTTTTTTTTTTCGTTACACTACGCGAGTCTCTTTCACTTCACTCTGTATATATCCTGTTTCTAATCTGTGCTTTACCTCCTTTCCCTTCTTTCCTGCCTCCGTCATTGTGCAAGTACTGAGAGCTTCACTTCAGCTCCTTACAGCTCCTCCTGGCCGACCGCTCACAAGTTCCACGCATACCAGACAGAACAGGAAGCTTTAGATGTCCATTCCAGAGGCTTAATGAAAGGAAAAGAAGAAGGGTGGGGGGAACGAGGGAGCTGCAGGAGTGGGAGGATTTTCACAGACAGAACACAAAATACCAAAAAGAGATTTTTTTTTTTTCTTTTTTTTTTTTTTTTTTTCCCTTCCTGTGAAGTTGGCCAAGCCTCTCGGAGATTACTCCCACAAAATGTCCCTTGTGGAGCAAGTGCAGTCAAAGAAGTAATGCTTTCTTTTTCCAACAGTTTCTGAGAAGAAATGCAGAAATTCTTTCCACCGGGTATCGTTTACACGGGTTTGACCTTGTCTTTTGATCGCAGACTCGTCTAATTAGAAGCTGCTCCGAACTGAAGTTGTTTATTTTTATGAAGTTGAAAGCCAGAACTCCAGAGAGGTAGAAATGTATTTACTCCCATTACTTATTTCAGACAGCGATGATAATTTCCTCTACTCAGGGAAAAGTTCGGCTCATCCATAAACATGAAACCCTTCAGCGCTGTTTTGGAGATTCAGCAATTATCTTGTTCATCTTCGCACACTTTATCCTGTTTCGGTTGTGTATTAGATTGTTTAAAATTCCTTCGCCCACTCGTCTTTTCTTTCTCACATTTCTCTCTCTCTTTTTTTTATTTATTTATTGCAGCGTTGCCGTTGCCCGTTCCAGAGACGTCCCCGCGTTCGGACCGCCCATCCCAGAGGACGTGAAGTTCCCCAAATCCTCCGTCTTCCGGGACTTCCTGTTGACTAAGGTGATCAACGCGGAGAACGCCGCGCACAAGTCGGACAAGTTCCGCGCCATGGCGACACGCACGCGCCACGAGTACCTGAGGGACCTGGCCGAGCGCCACGTCACCAGCACACCCATCGACCCCTCAGGCAAGTTCCCCTTCATCTCTCTGGCACACAAGCGCAAGGAGAAAAGCCGGCCTTACTCGGGGGCGGAGCTCCGCAGCCCCGGGTCCATCACCTGGGCCGTGTATACGGAGGACCACAGCGCTGGAGGAGAACTCGAAGCCCTGCTCGCCATCTCCAACGACTTCCTCATCCTGGTGGATCCAGAGGCCAAGGCTGCGGTGTTCAACTGCGCCGTCTGCGACGTCATCGGCTGGACGCTGGGAAGCCCCGCCTCCATGAAGATCTTCTACGAGCGTGGGGAGAGCATCTCACTGCGCTCGGTCAACAACAACACCGAGGACTTCAGGGAGGTCGTCAAACGCCTGGAGGTGAGAGACGAGGCCGCGATGCGCCTCGCGTTGTGTTTCTGTTTGTGTATTATTTTGATCTGAAAAATCTGTTCTGGACTTCAGAGCACTTCTCAGCTGGTAAGCAGGGACAGAGTGGGCTGTGTGAATGATCTCCTGCCAACAGTGTTTACTTTTACAGAACTTTAGACCATGATGTTCTTTTAGTCTGACAAAAATATAATGAAATTAAATTATGACACATTAAAATTAGCCAAATAAAAAGTTATACACACAACTACAACATTTGTATAATGTTTTGACAACTAAGCCAAGAAACTGATTTAAGATTTTGGGGAAAAAAAAAAAATTTCTAATCAGGATATTATATTATTCTAACATTTATTTATTTATTTTTTTTAAATATATCGCCATGCTGTTGAATTCTCCATTCTGATTTTCTGATTACTGTCAGCAGCTCTGCCAGTAGTGCAGACTAGGTTTAATGCACTCGTTCTAATACGTTATCGTTTCTATAGCAACAGCTCATTCATTTGAAGGTTTCTACTACAGGAAAGTCTTCAGGACAGAGGAGTTTATACTTTACCGTTTCTCTGTAACATGATAAGTTGTGTGTTTTTACCAAAAAACATTTTAACAGAAGTCTTATTAGCTTCTGCTGTAGCTGCTAGCTGCTATAACGTAAGTGACAACAGGAATCAATGCGACTAAAAACGGCTTAAAAAAAAGTATGACTTTAATGAATGAAAAATGGTTAGCATTGGCGAATTGCTGTGGTATAAGAGGAATAAAACACGTCCGACCTTGCTGTTATAGGAATATCATTTCTTACGCCATGCCTAAGCATGGATTAGCGAAGCATTAGCTTAGCTTATTAGTGAAATAATGATATTGTGAGATGGATCAAAGGTCCTGGAGAGTGTGTAGCACTGCTGCGTTCAGGGTTTTTGTGCTCCTGTAACACGCCTAATTGATCGCGCGTTGATTTGTTGAGATGCTGAGACGATGCCGTAGCCTGTCCTCAGAGCGAGGTGAGCGGCGAATCCGCCAGCGTTTGCTCGCCGCGCTCCGTCGAGAGTCCTTTGTGCTCAGATTAGCGAGGACTCGGTCCTCACGCAGAAATGTGCGGAGGCTGGAATGTACTTTTGTTTTGGCCACCTGCCCGTGATGTCACTCCGCGAGTGCAGGAGCTGTTGCCATGGGAACTAGTCGGCGAACCGAATGTTCACTGTCTCCATCACTGCTCCTCCACACGCTGAGAAATCTCAGCGCTGAGCCGCAGAGGGTTTAGAGCAGAGAGATCTCACCGACGCGTACAGGGCCGGATCTCTTCATACACACGGGGATAAAACTCGTTTAACTCGGCTTACAGAGAGAAACGAAACACCATCATCATTACTCTCGTTTAAATTTTAATGTCTGATCATTAAAATTCATGATCGCTAATGATACCGGGAGAATTTACATCTGAGTTTTATAAAGAGAATTATATAAAAGTCTGTTAAAAATCAGTGATCGGAGGCAGAAGTGGGCGATTATAACAAAAATATATCACGATATTTTAAAAATTTAATTTAAGTAATTTCAATTTCAAATAAGTACCCTTATTTTGATTAATTAGATAGTACTTTAGATAATATTTAATAATTTAATGTAACTATTTATTGTAACGTCTATGGAAAATAAATAAATATCATACAGTACTTTTTTTTATTTTATTTTATTTTTTTTAATAAAACAATCTGTAATACTTGTAACATTTAACAATTTTAAAACTTTAACATAAAATCGGCTGCTTCAGAAATAATGAAATATCACGATACCCATGATCTCTCAGAAAAGTGTTTTATAACATCATTTATCAAGATGTCGATATTATTAGAGCCGGGCAATATGAAGATATATTAGCTTATTATGCCATTTCCTTTATTTATTGATTAAAAATGAATTTTTTTTTTTTTTTTGTGTAATTATAACTGTAACACACAACTAATTAGACAGTTTGTACCAAACGTTTGAGGATCTGTGCTTTTCTTAACAAATAACCTCTTTCTTTTTATATAAATGTTGTCTGAAAGTGATCTGAAACCCTTATACGTAGCCTAGTTTTTACCGAAACCATAACGCTAGATGGTACATCAATAGACTCGATTGTAATATCCTTGAGCAGGTTGGATCGAGTAATAAATATTGTTAATCGGTTTATTCGATTCGTGCTCGCCTTGCATGACTTTCGGTTCATCTTCTGCATCACGCGAGACCGCACGCACATACTGCATAACCAGTGCGATTATAAACGACGCCTAGATCGAACGCCTTGTTTTATGTTCTCCAAAATGACGGACGGCCTTCGGAAATTTCCGTCAACGCGTTTAAAATTGACAAGAAATTCTTATTTTAAATCATATTACACACACACACACACACACACACACACACACACACACACACATATACATATACATATGTGTGTGTGTGTGTGTGTGTGTACATCTTAATTCTTATTATATGTTTTTCGCAATAAACATACTGCGCAAGTTATAGTAAAAGCGCGATCACGAAGCTCTCTGCGTCACTGATATAAACGTGACGCGTGATGACGTTTCGCCCCCCTTCCAGTTCCTGACCAAAGGCTGCGAGACGTCGGAGATGACGCTGCGCAGAAACGGGCTCGGCCAGCTGGGCTTCCACGTCAACTACGAGGGCATCGTGGCCGAGGTGGAGCCGTACGGTTACGCCTGGCAGGCCGGGCTGCGGCAGGGCAGCCGATTGGTGGAGATCTGCAAGGTCGCCGTGGCGACGCTCTCGCACGAGCAGATGATCGATCTACTGCGCACCTCAGTCACCGTGAAAGTGGTGATCATACCGCCTCACGAGGACGCCACGCCCCGCAGGTACGCACGGCGACGGGACGCTGCAGGCTTCACGCAGGCTTTACATCACGTCAATCACATCACCTTGTTCTATTAAACACTTCATTCTAAATGTTAAACGTTAAAAGGCTAAATTTGTAAGTTGATGTCGTACCCTATGTAGTGAGCTTTTTTCCCCTTTAATTATTAATATATTAATTATATAATTAAAACTTTTCTTTTCTCCCAACACTTCCCTCCTTTCTCCTACTAGTCTTTGTTTTTGTTTTGTTGTTTGTTGTTTTTTTCCACTGACCTTAAGTGTAAGAAAGATGTTGTTCTTTTCTCCCAACACTTTTTCTCTGTAATTTTTAAATTTTTTTAATGTATTATTTTTTTTTTTTTTTTTTTTTTTCTATTATAATAATTTATTAATCAGCTACCAAGATTTAGTCATTTTACCTTAAAAGGAAAAATATTTCTGTTATTAAATTGTGCCGTTAAGCAATGTCTAAAAATATTTTTTTAAATATTTCTCATCAATATTCGACTATTTCCTTTAAATATCAAGTCACTATTCATTCTTTTACATGTTTGGTTACATGGTGTGTGTGTGTGTGTGTGTGTAGGGGCTGTTCGGAGCTGTACCGCATGCCAGTGGCCGAGTATAAGGGAAGCAACGAGAGCGGTTCGTTCGAGTACAAGTTCCCGTTCCGCTCCAACAACAACAAGTGGCAGCGCACGTCCTCCAGCCCGCAGCAGTCTCTCTCTGCCTCGCCTCAGAGCCACACCGGGACTCCCAACCGCGCCGTCAGCCTGGGAGCCAGCATGGGCAAGACGCTGTCCGCCGAGAGACCGGAGAGAGCGGCTGCCATCCCACGCAGCGTCTCCAGCGACGGCCGACCTCTCGACTCCAAGAGGTCTGTTTGATCAGAGAGGGAATCCTTGTCTTGGGTGTCGGATCGTCCTCCCTGCTTTGGATGTTTTTATTTTTTTTGTTGCGTCCCCTTTGACATACCCTTTGTTTATGTCTCTCCTCCTCCTCCTCCTTCTTTTTTGCCCTCTCTCTCTCTCTCTCTTTTTCTGTTTTTTTTTTTTTTTTTTTTTTTTTCCTCTTCCTTTCTCAGGATGTCTCCCGGCTCGGAGAACTATGTCCTGGCTTCCTCCATGGCGATGGCTCGACCCACTCACACCCGCAGCTCCCCCAGCAACCTGTCCTGCTCCAGCGACACCGGCTCGGGCAGCTCAGCCCACTGGAGGCAGAAGTCCATGCCTGAGGGGTGAGAGGCTCTCTGACCTCCGGCACCACCCTGTTTCTCTCCATCTCTGTTTTTCTCCGTTTCCCCTCACGCTCCCGTCGTTAGTCTTCTTTATCCGTCACCGTTTCATTCACACAGAGAGGTGCAGAAAATACGCCTGGCGTCTGTATAAGCCTTAGTGTGAGCTCAACCGTGTGTGTGTGTGTTTCAGATTTGCCCCGAGCAGACACTCTCCTCTCCCGCCGGAGCGACAGATGATGGGAGACGGCAGCGGCAAGTCCACCCCCAGCTGGCCCCGAGTGGACGACTCGGAGAGAGCAGCAGCAGGTCAGATCGGCGCTCGGGAATTACCCACAATGCCGTTCAACCACCTTTCTGATAGTGGCGTGCCGTAGGATTTCGTCCTCACTCGACTCTAGCTACAGAGAGCAATGCAGCGGCGCTTTAGTCTGTACACTCAGTTCACTCAGCTTCACGCTAATGCCAACGTCAGCTCTCTGAGATGGCTAGCTAGCTCGGCCGGGTGTCTTATAGCTGCATTGCATTCTGGGATTTTGAGTTGGGCGTTTGCACCAGTGTCTCAAAAAACAAAACAAAACAAAACAGTAAGACAGTAAATTTTGTAGACAGTAAATAAATCATCAAGTAGTTTTTTTTTTTTTTCCTCTGTATATCATATCATATAGAAAAGACTCCTTCTCTTCTAGAGAATCATGATATTTCTGTAATATCGCCCCACTCCGGGTTGGTGCTGGAACAGTGCTTGTCAGCCTCCCTCCCTCTGTGTGTGTGTGTGTGTGTGTGTGTGTGTGTGTGTGTGTGTGTGTGTGTGTGTGTGTGGAGACGTTCGTGCCACTCCTCAGGAACACCATCTGAAAAGGAAATTGCATGCTAGAGACCCGTCTCCATGGAGCGTCTCCGAGCCGAGAGCCGGCATTATTTCCTTAAGCACAGTTCAGCGCTTTTGACGACCAGCTCCTCATTGTTTTGTGAACTAATTGCAGTAATTGAAGTGGAACTGAAGTATCTTCTGACCTTAAAAAAAAAAAAATCTCAGCAGATTGTTTCAAGCTCATCTGTACTCTAAACACACTAACCTCTGTTCAACCTCCACCGGCTATAGATTTCGATTCGATTCAGTGCGTTACCCTTATACAGAACAGGTGTGTGTGTGTGTGTGGACGCCAGGACACACACACACACACACACACACACACACACAGGGACATGGACACTTAGTGTTTGTGCGTGCCTTCTCTCCAGCTGGCCCTGACACGAGCCTCCTGTTGTTGCCCTGTACTTGTGTTTGACAGCCTGTGTTTGACAGTGCACGCCAGGCACTCGTTATCTCTCTCATTCTCGCTCACTCATTCATACACGCATGCACACACACACACACACACACACACACACACACACACACACACACACACACTGACACATCGAAACACACAACAGGTCGTGTTGGTATGATTTCTGAAACAAATCATAACACGTTTTTCTTCTGAGTCAAGCAGGAAAAAATAGTTGGACTTTTTGGTTTTGGGGCGATTTATATGTGTATATATACCACTATCTATCTATATATATATATGTATGTAATAAATCTTATCACATTATACCACAGTGCTGTTGAATTCTCCATTCTGATTAGTCAGAAGGTGTGGATTGAAACTTTACGGATTATTGTCCGTATTACACTTAAGGTAATTAAGAGGTGGATAAACTTATTGCGTTTCTTTAAAGATTGTTGAATTGTGAGCTCGTGTATGCAGAAGAGGGCCGATAGCACTTTCCTCCATATCAGTTAGGACTTGGAAAAGCGCAACGTGCTATGGCATTGAGATGCTTTACGCCACAGGGAGATATGTGTAGCATACGAGTGTGTTGCATTCACCTTAGTAAACTGTGCACTTGTGTAAGTAGTAGGATTGTAACGGTTCAGTGTATCGTAACCGTACCGTGTCGAGCGATACATTCACCAGGCTGCGTAATAAAGGAGTCTGTTTATCATGAAATACTGTTTACGTAATAAACATTTCATTAAGCCCCGCACTCCTGCCTCTGGAAAAGTATCTACTTCTTTATCTCGAGTCTGGAGAGGCTACAAGGGTAACGCGCATCTCCTACGCATGCCGTTTTCCCACAACCAATATGCTAACATGCTAGCTCGTGTGAAAACAGCAGTGGCAAGCTGGAACTGCACAATTCTCCCAGATCTTTTGATGTTTGGGAGCAGTTTGGCTTTCCTGTAATGTATAACACTGACAGCCAGTGAACTGTGTGTTGAATCCTCGAAATGTGAGTGCAATACACCGGAGGTAACACCACAAACATGCCCCACTTCACCCTTCTGTGTCAGTGTCTAAAACTAGACTTAAACACGAAGCAGCACACACAGCAGACTCTCTCGGCTGCACTCGGGCTTTGTGCACTGATTCAGTCCAGGCAAAGGAAGTCAGTGGGGCGAGTGAAAAGCTCATATTGTGGAGAATAAAGGATTCAAAAACACATCTAAGGCTGTGGAGAGCCGCGTGGTTCACGGCACAGCTAGCTGACAGCAGAATGGAAAAATCCCAGTGCTTAGCCGTGTGTAATTTTTGTTGTCCAACATGATTTGATCACGTAATATCGAAGCCCCGAGCTGAGGATTGGACCCAGGTCTCCGGCGTTGTGATTTTATAAGGCGCTTGTTTCAGTTAAATGAATTTTAATACTACATTCATGTCTTCACATCGGCGCCAACGTCCTCGTGAGATTTCATAACGTAATTGTATCACGTTAATGCAACGTGAATTGATTATCATTAACTCTGCATAATTGAAACAAGTAAATAGAAACTTTTTTAATTAAATGAGCCGTTAAATCATGTTTTGATGAGAAACTTATTTTTTATGCAAACTATACGCAATATGTTCTCTTAAATCTGACCGACCACATATTCCCTTTTTCCTTCCCAGCCCCCCCCCCAGCGTATTACGACACTACTGTATTGAATTTGAGTGTTGTGTGTCGTTACACCACTAGTCAGGAGGCAATTTTTGTTCCTGTAGTCACATCTCTTTTCTTCTCTTATCCTCTGCACAAAGTTTTGCACTCTGCTGTGAGTGACGCTGCCATCCTCTCCCCGTTCTTTCATTCCTGGACATGTCTCCTGGGTTTTTGACAGGAATCCTCCCGTTCTTGCATTTTCGCTTTGGCCTTGCATCACTCACCCGCTCTCTCTCTCTCTCTCTCTTTCTCTGTGTGTGCTTTTTCTCTTTGTCAGCATGTCTTTCTGAGGGCGTGGGTGGCTATTGTGGTTCCGTTCTTGCTTTGACCCCTTTTAACGTCCTTTAGATATCCCCGTTCCTTCTCAGCCTGCGCCAGTAATAACAGGGTGCAGCCCACACTGAACACATGCAGCCTGGAAGCACCGCAGACACCGTGGCCTGTGCGCTGGACGGCTCGCCGCGGCCTAGAATTATTCCCCTCTCACATGAACGTGGACGCCGACTCAGGTCACGAAAGGCCAGCGAACATGCCCTGACCCGCTCCAGACATGTATTCAACCAGAGCTCTCGGTGAAAGTGCTGTCCATGATGGGTTTGCAAATGAAAGAGTGATACTGGATTAAAAAAAATAATAAAAATCTACACTGCATTACACAGTGTTTAATTTAGACGATGTTGCGTTTATTTAGATTGAAGTTGTATGTGCAGTCCATGCTTTTTTTTTTTTTTTTTTTTTTTTTGGCGTAATACCTTCTGAGCAGGGACACAGGCAGGAAGTGAAATGTTAGGAACGGACAGGAAGTGCTACAGGAAGTGCCTCCCTCTGTACCATTCGAATAATGCCATGCAGGCTTTTGCGGATATACATACAGGAAAAGGGAAAAGCGCCTTCCTTGAGATCACAATTCAAATGTCTGTGTGTATTCGTGTGCACAAACTGTGCTGTATCGATGTGTCTGTTTCCATACAGTATACATCACAGCTGTTTGAATTCTCAAATTCTTGTGCGGCAAACAGATTTAAAAAAAAAAAAGATTGAGTTTCCAGTGTTGGAGCTGCAACTTTAAGTTTTCCGACATCTTCGGGACAGAAGAGTTTACACTTTACAGTTTCTCAGTAACATGACAAGCTACGATGAGAGAGGGGGGAAAAGACAAGATGGAGAGGAACCGACTGTTTGTAGCTGCTAGAGCGTAAGTGAGAACTTGTCTCGTAGACAGTAAATGCAACTATAAACAGATAAAAAGTATGGAGTGGTTCCTTAATGGATGGGTGCGTTATGTGCGTCAGCACCTCGTGTCCACGTGTATATATACCCTCAGTTAATAAAGAACAAAATACAGTTGTTCTGTGTTCACTGTGTAAGGAATTTTTTAAAATACTGTGTTGTGCTGTTAGACGAAAGTAATAATAATAATAATAATAATAATAATAATAATAATAATAATAACTCTTTCCACCCCAAAGCACATCTTATTAACATCGAGAGAGCAAAAAGAGAATATGGTGAGGTTACAGCTGCTATAACGTAAGTGAGAAAAGGAACTAACTTGTTCATTGTTAAATTTAACAGATTTTTTAAAAAAGACCAAAAAAACACACAGTGTATTCTTTAATAAATAATAAATGCTGTGGTAGAGAACTCAAACATTTCAGGGTTAAAAAAAAAAAAAAAAATTCAAACTATTCAATATCCATTTCAACTGAAATAACAACTCCAGCCACATCACTGATTATTTTTCATTAATATCACACCACCAAGTGTTTTATTCCATATATAGTGATATATAGGGAAGGAATAGAATTGCACGGAAGCTCAGTGTGGTTTGGATTTTATAAATAACGACGATTAGTGCTGAGAGACTGTAGCTTCAGAGACACGTCTGCATCTGTGCCTCCATCTCTCTTCTTCCTGTCCTCCTTAGCTTTTGCTCTTTTTCTCCAAACTGTTCACGAATCGCTCTATTTTGGTTATCCTGTGCTTATCTAACACCTCAGAAATTACACAATGGTTTCGTTTACACGCTCTACACCGCCATGATGAAGCAGAGCCAGAACACGCACAGCTCCACTGAAGTCGCTACTGAAAATGTATTTCATGCACGGCGTTGAATGTGGGAATATTTTGTAACTGGAGGCGTAACGACAGTGTGAGCTCCGAGAGGTGTGTGTGTGTGTGTGTGTGTGTGTGTCGGTGGGTGGGTGGGTGGTTATGTCGCAGTGATGATATTGCCTTGCATAATGAGTCTCGAGTGTTTCTCCAGTGCGTCGTTTTAAATCGCCTGCTGTTGTGTCGTCTTTTTCAAAGCGGCTCCATGTCTAATCTCTGTCTGAGTGTGCTGGTGTGTTACATGCGTTAATAATAATCATCGCTTTATGTCTCCCTAGACGCCCCTGTCAGTAAATCCGGACCGTCGTACTCGGGTGGCCCACGCATCCAGAGGCAGGAGCAGGTCATTCATCTGTCACCTAAGAAAAGCAGCCAGGTGAGTGGAGATGCTTGATGAACTGCTGGAAGCTTGCAGTGCTTATGGGTTTTTGGAACAATAGGAGGATCCCTGCAGGCTGTCCATCAAACGAAGGACGTCGTCAGGGTAATGAGGTGAAAGTGTTTATTTTACTGTCTGGACGAATGAAACTTCACCACGTCAGTGTGACTTGATGCGAAGGAGATGACACCACAATCACATCATATACTTTAGAAATGTATTTATGTAAGCTAAATAAGGAATAAAACGTGATGCTGTTATAGGAAATGAATCAACAATGTTGTACAACAGCTTTTTATAAAGTGTTTTATTCCTCTGGTACCACAGCAATCCGTTTATAGTTACGTTTCATGAACAGATTATTTCCTAGAAATGAGTTAAGGTGATAGATTTGTTATATCGAGTCTCGGTTTCTCCTGTTATCATCTCGGCACAACAGCAGAGTCGTGTCTCTTCTCTCATTTTTCTAATCAAGCCGATTTGTTCTCATGATGGTTTATTTATTTATTTATTTATTATTTGTACCCCTTTTTTTCTTGTCCTCGTGCAGTCCGAGGGCCCGTACTCCCACTCGAGCAGTAACACCCTCTCCAGTACAGCCTCCAGCGGCGCTCACAGCGATGACAAGTGGTACGATCTGGGAGGCGGAGGTCCGGGAGACGTCGCTGACTCCGAGCCCAACGGTCTGGGCGGAGGCGGATACCTGCAGGGCTCCTCAGCCGACAGCGGCATCGACGCCACCTCCTACGTGCCGCATCACGGCAGCGCCAGCTCATTGCTCGCTGTGGGCACCTCAGCACCTCGGGAGAGGGTCGCCTCACCATGGCACGGGCCGTCTGAGGGAGGTCGGCGTGTGCTGGAGCGGTCACCTCCAGCCGCAGAGTCGCCCGTCGCTCCTGCAGAGGCTCCGACCACACGCAGTCCTCCTACCCATCTGCTAATGCGTGACAGCAGCTCGTACAGCCTCAGCGACATGGCCTCACACTCCAGGTGTTCAGTCATACAGTGTTTCTCAGTGTAGGCTGACGTGGCCTTCTTGAGGTTCAAAATGTTGAGAACGACAGCTTTAATTCTGTGCCCTTTTTTAAATTCCTCGCAGCTCACGTCACTCTGGCAGCCCCGGAGTGCTCAGCTCCAGTCACAACTCTCCCCGAGACGAGTCTCCCTCCGCCACCTCGCCCTCTTCCTCCTCTCAGAGCTCCGTCTCTCCCGGACCCAAGAGCTTCTACCCTCGCCAGGGAGCCACCAGCAAGTACCTGATCGGATGGAGGAAGCCAGGGAGCACCATCAACTCTGTGGACTTCGGAGACACTCGAAAGTGAGCGCTTGTCTCATCACGGAGACAGAAAGCACCGCCTGCAGCGTCTTAATTTTAATCAGGCAGATTATGAGTTATAGTGCTGCAGCTTGAACTGTTTAAGAGCACCTCTGCTATAATTTGCATGAAGCTAAATGTAACCCATCATTATAGCTTATGATGGTAAGAATTTGATCAGTCAAAATTAAAAAATTAAATAAATAAAATTCTTTACTTCTATTATTGTTCAGTGCTTGATCGCCCCCTTGTGGTCAGACAGGAATATGACCATGCATCAGAGTGAAATGCTCGACATTTTAACATTGAAATGACATCAAATACTTATATACTGTTTATAGCTTTACAGATATCCATCCTAGTCATGAACCGAGGTCAAAATCTCTCACACAATGTGCACAATGAGTGTTTTTAAAAAATTTTTTTACCCTAACTCTAGTGGTTTCATCGTCCCCGCTATTTTAGCATCTACCATATAAGATTCTGCTCATAATGTGTGTCTGAAAAGTGTTTGATTTTATTTTGTGCCCAGGAGGCCACAGGGCGAGGGAGGAGCGGACAGTGGACCGTCTCAGACTCGGCCCTCTCTCAGAGACCTGCACTCTCCTCAGCCGCTGGGCAAATCCACTGTAGAGGAGGATCTGAAGAAACTCATCACCCTGGACAGCCCTCCTGCCATCCATCACGATGACAAGGTACACACACACACACACACACACACACACACAGGAGCTTACACTTTGTGGTTTCTTGAGCAAGAAATCTTTAATTCTATAGTGTATTTAATGACACACTCCACATCATCATCATCATCATCATCCTCCTCCTTAAACTTAAACTAAACCTAAGGCTGAACCGATTTGAGATGTTCTGTATGATTTATTCCGCGATTCTTCATGCGTGCTCCGTCGTTGCTGTGTCTCAGTCTCTGCAGCCGTCGTGCTCGGGTGCGAGCGGTACAGGCCGGCGCTCACTGCAGCGCACCCTCTCTGATGAGAGTATATATCGAGGCCAGCGCTTGCCGTCACTGGGAGATGCGGTGTTGGAGCAGGCGCTCGCCAGCGACGTGCTCTTCAGCTGCTCCACCCTGCCGCGCTCGCCCACCACCCGCGGGGCCCCCCTGCGGAGACCCTCCTACAAACTGGGCATCAAGATGCATGGTGAGTAGCTCGTGGGTACGGCTCCAGAAGCCTCAGGTAACGTGCGTAAAGGTGAAGTTCCATCGTTATTACATCATATCCTGACTCCGTACTGGCCAAGAAAGAGAGACAAAAAAAATAACAGGAAATTGAAAGTTTTATGGATGAAGCTGAGGCAAAAAATCGCCCCCTTATTTTCTAATATCGAGACTCTTCAAGCGGCCGTTATGTTCCTTATACCGTGGAGTCTTACTTCGCTTTGTTAATGTAGAACTTCCTTATAGCTCAAAAAGCAATTTTACTGAGGTCCATTTTCTCCTGTTCCTTCATATCATCAGGTACTGTAAAAGATAGATAGATAGATAGATAGACAGATGGGTGGATTGATGCATAGTTGGTTGGATGGATGGATAGGCAGATGGTGAGAGATGGATGGATAGATTGATGGATCTATAGACAGATGGAGAGATTGATGGATAGATGGATGGATTGATGGATAGGCAGATGGTGAGATAGATGGATGGATAGATTGATGGATCTATAGACAGATGGAGAGATTGATGGATAGATGGGTGGATTGATGCATAGTTGGATGGATGGATGGATGGATAGGCAGATGGTGAGAGAGATGGATGGAGAGATTGATGGATAGATGGGTGGATTGATGCATAGTTGGATGGATGGATAGGCAGATGGTGAGATAGATTGATGGACCTATAGACAGATGGAGCGATAGATGGATGGATAGACAGACAGATGGAGAGATTGATGGATAGATGGATATTTATATGGATGGATGGACAGACGGATGGAGAGATCAATGAATAGGTGGATATTTAGATGGATTGATGGATGGATGGACAGACAGACAAATGGAGAGATTGATGGATATTTGGATGGATAGATGGTCATTTAGATAGATGGATAAATGGATGGATGGATAGATAGAGAGTACTTTACTGACCCCTGAGGAAAATGGTTTTGTCGCAGCAGTACAATCCACAAGACGGACTACAATACACACAAAGGAGCAACTGAGTGGATAAAAATAAAAATAAATAATATGATTATACAAGTGTAATGATATAATACGATTATGTAATATGTGTATGATTGTTGCTATGGTTACATTTTGAAGGGGATTCGTTTTTATCCCACTCTCTCCTTCTTCTTCTCTTCTTTTCTTCTTTTGCTTTTAATTGAAACCTTTTCAGGCACTGTAGCATTTGTACTGTTGCGCTGTAGTATTTTTTTTTTTTTTTTTCAGTCTTGTATTTATTTTATATATACATATACATATATATATATATATATTTGTTTTATTATTTATTAGTGTTCATTCATGTCATAGCTGCATATACCGTCAGGACTGATTATTTATTCATTTTAATTTTTTTTTTAAACATTATTTAAATAACTTGTTAATGTAAGATGGTAAGAGCTTATGTGCATGTTCTCTTAATGTGGTACAGAATGTCTAGCTTGGCTACTGAAGGCAGCACGTCCCTAACATGTGATGTCTGCTCGAGTTCAGTGTTCAGGTCCACGTTATCATCACGTACACGTATCACAGTCACAGACCCGATCAGGACACGTCCGGCACCAGGTCACAGTCCTAGTGTGTTATCAGTGTAATAGCCAGACTCAGTCAGCTGACACGCACCGTGTGATGTTTTCTCATTGGCCGTGGGTCAGGTGACCTCTCCGCGTCTGACACCTCTCTAGCAGACCTGCACGAGCGCCAGAGGTTGCCATCTCCCGAGCTGGGCCTCATGCCCCTGCCTGACACGGACACCGACAGCGGCCTGGACTGGAGTCACCTGGTGGACGCCGCCAACGCCTTCGAGGGTGAGGGGAGACCCCCACGCAGTGAGCCACCTTTCCTCTTTCTCTCTCTCTCTGCCTCGGCTCGCTCGCTGCCCTGCACTCCAGTCTGCCCACACAAGCACTACTGATTAGTGACCACTGTCCTTTAAATCCAAAATCCAGTTAAGTGCGTTATAATTTCATCTTCTGCTCCAACGTTAAACGAGTGGTCATGTAAATAAAAATAAATAGGGAGTTTTGCATTGTTTGTGAAAAGCAAACACATCCTTGACGCGTGCAAGCTTCCGATATCGCTCCATAATCTATCCAAAACCTGTGCCATATATGTTCTTAAACTCACCGAATCCTATTTGTGAATAAAAAAAAATTTAATTAAACTTATTTTCTATAACAGTATATTTATTAAAAAATAAAAATACAGCTGCATGTGTGTTATTTCATGGATATAAATATCAATATATTCTAATAACAGACCTGAAGCCTTGAAGTGTTTTATTCCTCTTATACCACAGCAATTTGGCAACGATTGCAAATTTTTTTTATTTATTAGAGAACGAGTCATACTTTTCACATTTATTATCAGTGAAGCAAGTTGTCTGCCTGTTCTCACTTGTGTTACAGCAGCTGTAAACAGTCCTTCACTCTCTTTTTTTTTTTTTTTTTTTTCTGTCTTGAAATTACAGTAATAAGACCAAAAAAAAAAAGCGCAGTTTATTGGAAAACTTAGTTACAGCTTTACCTCTAACTGTTACAAAGCACTGACACTGGAGACTCCTTCCATAAATGTTAAATGGAAGTTAAATACTATCC
>CM075021.1:16781336-16785268 GCA_037576675.1 Pangasius sanitwongsei
GATGCCGTTATCTTCTGCGTGCTTTGTGGTGCCCTAGCCTGCTGTCGTCGTGTTGCCTTAGTGCCCTCTAGTGGTGAAAAGTGATCGTTTCACTTGCTACAATCTATATTTCAGTTTAGAGAAAAAAAAAAAAAAGCGTTCATCGTTTCCTCCTTTGCATTAATGGAATCAGAAATCAAGCTCAGGCTCAGTGTGTGTGTGTGTGTGAGAGAGTGAGAGAGTTATTCGGTTATGGAGTTATTCTGACGGAGGAAACAGATCAGCACAGGAAGCAGATTTCTGGTTACGGCAGCGTTAAGTTTCCGAGTGGAAATCGGGAAATTGCGGGACAAACCGCAATTTTTGTGCGGTCCGAGTGCCTGAGTGCCTGCTCAGAGGAAGGGCTTTAATCAGCCGATAATCGATACGGCTGAACAGCCTGTAATTTCGCTCCTGCCTCTCAGCGCTGGGCTTTCTATGATCAATCTGAGATACACACTGCCCCACACACACACACACACACACACACACACACACACACCCCTTCCAAACTGGCTGGCCTCACAAAGGTCAAACTGTAAAGGACACACACACACAGACCCCTTGCAAAATGGCTGGCCTCACAAAGGTCGAACTGTAAATGCAATGCACACACACACACACACACACACACACACACACACACACACACATATTCAGGTGTGTTAATGACCCAATACTGCAGTAAGTACACACACAGGGCTGTTCTGAGCTGAAAAAGTTCGCAAGCAACTCTAGGAAAAAAGTGTAATATTCAGCAGTGAATGGAGTTTATTGATTCTGTTCTAAGAATCATTTGAATCGTTTGAATCGCTTGAATGGTTGAATCATTTCTGGCTACCAGCAGCTAAATAACGAATCACGTAGAACCCTAAAAGCCCTAAAACAAAAAAAAAAAAAATTAAAAAAAAAAACCTCAATCAATTCAGGTTTGTACATTATAGAGAATCTAGAGACCGCGTGCCTGAGTGAGTTAACGATAACGAGTCGTGCTTCTCCTTTTACTCTTTCAGTAAGTTTTAAATAAGAGCTCCTGTTCTGTGGAACTTGAACGCTGACAAAAAAAAATGTATTCATGAATATGAATTTTGTAAATTTAAAATTATGTCCACGTCACATTAAATACATTTTTTTTCAAGCGTGTGGTGTATTTAACAAACGATTTTCGCCATCTTTCTTTTGAACTTGCTTGGGGTAAGATTTGTCTTTTAAAAATTTCATATCATTTGAAGTGATGGGTTACGATTTTGAGATTTAAAAACAAAAAAAAAAATCAGAACCCTAAATACCCAAAAATCTCAAAAAATTCAAATATAAAAACTACAGATTTTATGTCAATTCAGGCCAAAGGTGAAAAGTAGACACTTTCAAAGCAGTCAAACAAGTAAATAATTTTATGTTCGACTCAAACAGCGAGTTTTCTGCAGTGATGGTAAACAGTCAGTGCTTAGCGTAACTATTTAGCGTTCTAGCTAGTTACACTGCACTAACGTTAGCTTACAGGTCATCGTTAGTGGCCAAAGTTAGTTAGGAGTTTATCTATTTCAGTAGAACATAAAGCTGTAATGGATCATTACGGTTCATATCGAACATTTTGACTCCACTCGAGTCTCTTTACTTCCTGGACGTGAACATGAGAATGACGACCGCGATTTGGATAAATGCCGAAAACATCTACTTTTCCCTGGGAATCCTGGACGCTTCACCTATTTATTTACATAAATTTACATAAGATCTGTGTGTGCGTGGCTTTTCCACTAGGTGGTGGAAGATTTATGTTTTCAGGTTGTTCATGGGTGCGTCGAGTGTTTGTAGGATTTATATGGAACTATCATCGTAACCAGCATATTAGACAGATTTGATTTTGGAATCGATCTGGACAGTGTCAAGGTCACAGCAAGGTCAAACGTATTTTTTCCAATACCTTCCCTCCTGTTAAACTATAATGCATACATGTTAGTAAAAAAAAAAAAGCAGGACTAGACCTGTTGGTGGCGCTGTTGGCGTCGAGTTCTGATTTATTTATTAAAAAATTTTTATTTTTTAAATCTCAAAACCATTAATACATTATTTTGAATCATATTTTTAAAGGCAAGCTAGCAAGGTTTAAAAGAAACAAACACTGGCAAAAAATGTAAATTTATTTAAATCTACATACACCACAAAAATGAACGGTACATCATTTAAATATACAGAATTTATATTTGAATACTTCTGTCGGGTTTTAAGCTCCATAACTTATCGTTTACTCTTCGCCTTGTTCAATATTCCACTTCAGATTTCTTTGAATGTGAATGTTAACTATCTTTTCTTTCTTTCTTTCTTTTTTTTTTTTTTTTTTCAGTCAGATTTACATTTTATTTGCACTGTAATTTTTTCTTTTTTGTATAGATTTATAATTATTGCTATGTTAACAGTTGATGGGAGCCTCATAATGTAAACGTCTTATAATCGGTCATCATCACGTGTGACGGGGAGAAGACGGTCATCCACCGAGCCCTCGACCCTTTCTCCGGATTTAGACGTGTTTCGAAACGGGAGTTGTGTTTCACTTCAATGACGTGCACATTTTCTTAAAAACAACAATAAAAAAAAAAAAACCCAAGAACGAAGCATTATGTATTTAACAAGAAATACTGTTTATATTATTCTGTTCATTTTATTTGTAAAGTGTAGAAGTATAAAGAACCAATTTCCCAGTCATCATAACAGTATTAAAAACATTTCTTAAATAAATTCAGAAAAAAAATATTTGAGGTGCTGTAATTTTTCATGACGTGGAAGTCAAAACTGAAATCGCCTATTGCTTGCCGCCTGCTCGATAAGGTGTACTGCTGTTGCTTTCTGGGCCAATAAATTAATTTATATTGGTAGGTAAAATGTCACAAGACGTCTCCTTGTGTTTTCTTGCTAAATGCTTGTCGATGCGTTCACACTCTCTTCCATCCATTCCACCAGAGTGATCTGTGTGTGTGTGTGTGTGTGTGTGTGTGTGTTTCTTTTCCATCAGCAGCCGGATAATTGCGTGTCGCAGCGAGTAATCAGCCGAGGTCGCTGAAGAGGAGGCGCTGATCGCCGAGTGCCGCTGCTCTTCTCCTGCTGATCCTCCTCCGAGTCAGTCAGTAACACTCTGAACACCACAGCACATTAAACACCTCCTCCAGAGATGAACACTGCCCTTACATGCAACATCACATCATCGTTTTATTCATTGGAAGGGAAAAAGGTTATCCAACACTACCAGGCCCTGCGTGGAAAAGTAAAGGTCTTAGTTACCAGATCAAACCTCATTTAATTGATAATTGGGTTCAGTTATTCTAGGCACACGTAGGTTTGATGTTCTAGTTAAGTGGCGTTTAGCTTCATCAGGGTTCTGGTGGTCGCCCTGATGAAGCTAAACGCCACTTAACTAGGACATTTCCAGCAGTATGAAGAAGGCTAAGAGGTCTCAACAAGCAGCACACTGTGCCGTAATCAAAAGACATTCCAGAAGAGATGAGTTAGATCAGTTATTGAAGTATTTCAGCCTGGAAAGGAAGCCTTTACGAAGCCTGTTCTGAGGCTCTGGGACTCCAGCGAACCACAGTGTGAGCCATTATCTCCAAATGGAGAATCCTTGGAACAGTGGTGAATCACTAACAAAATACACGCATCCAAAAGCGCATCAATGACTCATCCAAGAAGTCACAGAAGAACCCAGATGAACATCTAAGCCACTGCAGGCTGCGAATCATGATTCAAAAGTGACTGGTGAAAAAAATGCTATCCATTGCAAGAGTTGCAAGGCAAAAACAACTGCAAATCAAAGTGAACATACAGTCAGGTCCGGAAGTATTGGGACAATGACAGAGTTTTTGTGATTTTGCCTTTATACACCACCACAATGGATTTGAAATAAAACAATCAAGATGTGA
>CM075021.1:16785368-16801928 GCA_037576675.1 Pangasius sanitwongsei
GAGGATTTATGCTGATATTGCCCAAAAACCCTATTTTGTTCAGGCGTTTCCAAACTTTTGGAGGGCAGTGTATAATGACTAGCGCAGAGACTTTTCAGTAGTCTGAAAATGCCAAAGTAGTGAGCATTTACGTTCAAACTAAATACCACGCTAGATCTTACAGTCTACATATGACTGCTGGACTTGAGAAACTCTCAGTAGGATGTACCATGGCCAAGTCATAACTGTAATAAACATCGTACTGAAGTAAATTGTTTCAGTTTACGTACTAAGAAGGTGAGTGGATTGTAGACTGTGCATTTTGCAGATGATTTGAGACTCATCTGATGCTCTGTCTGAGTTCTGGATAAAGGCAGGTGGTTGAGCTGTGGTGAGTGATATTTGGCTGTCCCTGCTCTGGTCTCTCAGTACTGTGCAGTGATTGAAGATGGGCAGCAGATGGTGGACAATATGCCTCCTAAGGCTTTTAGGAGAAACGTCCAGCACCCCAAAGGCTAGAGGAGCCAACATTCAGAGCAAATTACATTTTTCTATGTGACTACACACGTTTCCTCAAGGGTGACGGCATGGCCGACTGTCCCGCAGTGTGTGGAAGCTTTCTTTGACCTTTCAGTCCCCTGTCTGGCTTTTCTTTTTCTCTCTTCCTGTTTTTGGCCCCGAGAGATCAAGCCACAGAGCACAACTGTGATGGTGGTGTTGGTGATATACAGTAGATCATTTTAAATGCTTTTCATATGTGCAGGAAATAACACCACTGTTCCTAGAATATTTCTGGTTGACAGTGACCTGGATCTTTCTAAACACTAGCTAAGAAACATACTCTGAGACAGGATGTCTAAATTAAAATTAGGACCAATATTGTTCAGTTATTGGATGTTCCCTCAGGCCGGGAACGAACTTCAGAAATTAAGTTCGTTCCTGGCCTGAGGGAACATCCAATAACAGAACGAACTTCAGAAATGCAAGTGTATCGATTTCCTAAAGCCAAGGCACAGCAAAATGTCTGGAATGCTTCTGTCAAGAGAGACGACTGGATGCACACTAACTCCAGGATCTGTAGCATGCATTTTATCACAACTTATATGAAATATTACATACTTAGATGCAAGTCAACAAACTGCATCAGGGTCTAAAACCTTTTGTCTTTTTATTTATTATTAACCTAAATCTTTAAAACTAGAAACCAGCTTCTTAGCAACGAACCATGAGTATGAGTACATTTTAGACAGCATTTGCTTCAGCTTGGTGAATGCATAATACAGATTCCATCCACATTATAAAAGCAAACATTTCCCACCTTTCTGCTGGGAAAGTGATTACAAGCATCCAAACTACTTTAAGCTTTCATTATCTCTCTGGTGTAAACACACTCTAAGGTACTAACAAGATAATGATATGCATTGGTGCAAGTCACTTCAGGTAAAATATCTACTTCTGTTGGGGGAAAAAAACTGGTTTCTCATATTCTCGCTCAAAAGATAAAGGGTAATCGATAATTTATTGTTTATTTTTGTATATATCTTGTTTATTCATATTTTGGGAGCTAGTCTTTACATTAAAAAAAAATCCACCAGAAATGCTTTAGGAAAGGACATGTGTAGAAACTTTCTCATTGAAACTATTAATTCTCCTCTCGATAATCTCAGCATGGCTCTGAAATATTGGCTTAGCTTTGAGAAGGACTGTGAAGAAACACAATTAACCTGAATGAGCAATGAGACAGGACCGACTCTGATGAATCTCCCCATTAAAGAGAGCATACAAAGCCCCAAGGGGGGAATCTGCATTTCCATCAGAGAGCGCGAGCAAATACCTGAAAGGCTCCAATGAGCTGTGCAGACGTTTGCTTTCCCAAAGCTATCCGGCTCCATCAGGTATGCTACTTTGTGAAACCTCAAAAAAAAAAAAAAAAAAATTCTTCCAGTGAAGCGTTTAAAGACCGACAACCAGAAGCTTTCCACCACAGAGAATACTGAATTGTGGAAAGCCATTTTTAAGATTTAGATAGAGCCGAATGCTCCAGGCTAGTAAACAGATACACAGTCTGATAATGGACAAATGAGATTTGTTTGTCTGCCTTTCACCATCCTTTACACTATTGAGTATGTTTCTGCTGACATTAAGGTTTATTATCCATGTGCTTAGCTCTGAAGAGGCGACAATTCCTCAAGATCACCTATGCGTTTATTGTGGCATGCTTTAAGGCATGGGTGGTGGCTCGGTGGTTAAGGCTCTGGAATACTGATCGAAAGGTTATTAGTTTAAATTACCCTAATGTCAAGCTGCTACTGGACCCTTGAGCAAGGACCTTAACCTTCAGCTGCTCTGCTTGCATAAAAGCATCTGCCAAATGAATAAATGTAAATGTGAGGCATTTGCATTTAGAAACTGCTTATAGAACAGAATAGAGTTCAAATACTGGGTAGCAGAAAGCCCTACTTTTTCCATCTGCTGTTGTAAACCATTAGTTTATTTTTTTTTTAAAGTTAAGTTAATTATAAGTTAAGTGCTAGTAATAAGGATGTGAACATACTAGGTATGATGGCAGTGTACTTTTTACTGGAAGACTCCGGGCTTGTACATAGTTACTAGTGAAGCAGTCCACTACACATGAGCAGGAGCATGTAGACCTCAGACTGAAAGACATAGGTAGGATCCTTATGGGATCCCAATGTGAGTAGGAGCTTATACAACCTCAAGATGGGAGCTGTAGGAGTTGAAGTAAGATCCAACTGGAGTAGTGGCCTGTAGATCGCAAGATGGTAGGCGTATGCATAGGAGTTGAAGTAGGAGCCAAATGGCAGCAGGGGCTTGTAGATCTCAGGATTATAGACTTAGGAGCTGAAGTCCGATCCAGTAGGAGCAGGAGCTTGTAGATCTCAAGATGGCAATGGATTAAGACGTTGGATTACTGATTGAAAGGTTGTGAGTTCAAATCGCAGCACTACCAAGCTGCCACTGCTGGGCCCTTGAGCAAGGCCCTTAACCCTCATCTGCTCAGTTGTATAAATGAGGTTAATGTGAGTTGCTCTGGATAAAGGTGTCTGCCAAATGCAGTAAATTTAAGATGGTAGTCATAGATGTAGGAGTTTAAGTAGGGAGCAAGAGCTCATAGAACAGGGGTTTGTATACCTCACTACTGGTAGGTGTAGTAGCTGAATTGAGATCCAAACAAGAGCAAGATCTTGTAGATCTCAAGATGGTAGACTTAGACGCTGATTTAGAAGCCAAACGAGAGCTGGAGCTTGTAGTCGTCAACATGGTAGGCATAGACATAGGAGTTAAAGTAGGATCTAAATGGGAGCAGGGGATTTTAGACTTCAGGATGGAAGATATAGGAGCTGAAGTAGGATCCAAAAACTGAATGGTAAACATAGGAGATGAAATAGGAGATAAACAGAAGCAGGGACTTGCAGGCTTCAAAAGCAGAAGGGTAGAAGCTTGGAGACTTCTGAAAGGGAGTACAAGTTTGTGGGCATCAGAATAGTATGCCCTGGATCTTGAAGACCTCATCATGAGAGAACAAGGAGCTTGTAGATTTCAGACAGGGATTAGGGGCTTGTGGGTCCCAAAATGGCAGGACCAGGGGCTTGTCGACTGGCTTGTTGAAATAGGATCCAAACACAAGCAGGAGCTTGTAAATCTCAGGATGGCTGAAGTTGTATTCAGCCAGGAGCAGGGGTAGATCTAAGAAAGGAAACAGGTGCTTGTGGTCATCAAGATGTCAGGTGTAGGATCCTGAAAAGTTAGCTAAGTGTTGAGGACCTTGTGACGGGAACAGGAGGCCCTGTGGCCCACAGGACAGGAGTAGGATTCTAACTGAAGGAGATGATTGTGGACCAGAATGACAGTCTTAGAAGCTGACATACAAACCTGACAAGATGCAGAGACTCGGGAGAGCAAGAAAAGAGAGCTGGAGTTTGTTGGCCTTGTGAGGAGAGCAGGGGCAGGCCTCAAGATTGTGGATTTAGGATCTGGATATGGCAGGAGTTTGTAGCAAAGGCACATGTTTCAGTGGCACAACATAGGCATAACTTCTAAAGATGATCGAGTGCCACATTATTATCAGTGCGCAAGCAGACACAACTAAACCTAAGACTAAAAGATCAGAGCTGGTACTCGGTACAGACTCGAGCATCCCTGAGACACCAGCATCTGTCTATTCAACAATCTTGAGTAATTGGAGGTGAAGATAGCTTGGTGCCCATTGTGACTCATGATGTGGAGCATCAGTTTCTTTTCTAATGTTTTATTTTTAGAGAATGAATAACATATTTTGGTAGCTGTTGCCAATCTCGACTGACTGTTTCTCCAAAAAGAGTAATTAGAATGCAGGGGGGAGCGGTGGCGTGTGGAGCCCGGAGAGCTATCGGCTAATGAGCTGGATGGAGAGATGAAAGGCTGTAGCTGCTCTTTCTCCTCTATGCTTCACATTTTGTTGCCTTGAGCACACTTGAACTTGTTGCTGAGGGACCAACATGCATAACTCAAAACACCCACAGGCAATTTAGTTTTGTTTCTTAATATTTCTCAGCTTGTCCATTTTTTTTTTTTTTTGCTGTGTGATTTTCATTTTAATGACCGCAGCAGTGAATAAATCGCTGAAATTAAGATGGAGGCAAAATTAAGAAAGCAGTTTTATTGTGTGATAAACATGGATGGGAAAGTTTCTGTTATGGTGTGAGAGAATGTGTTAACAAGACAGGAAGTAAAGGAGAGGTGGGAAAGGAGGATGTTTGTTCCTTCTGTCATTTCCCCTTAGCTGTCACAACCCAGCCTTGACCTGAGATGCCATTTACATCACTGGAGGGCTCTGTGTGTGTTTGTGTGTGTGTGCGTGTGTGTGTGTGTGTGTGTGTGTGTGTGTGTGTTTGACCTACTTTTTATAGTAATGCTTCACTGATTCATACCCTCTCGATGGAATTTGCCCATCTAAATCCTGTATGGCTTTACTCTTTTAGTATCAATGAGAAAAAAATAGTATAGTAATGTACTATATGTGATTTGTATACAGACAATAATAATAATAATAATAATAATAATAATAATAATAATAAACACTATTTTTATAGCACCTTTGAGTGTGGAAAAAAAAAACAGAAATGAAATAGTCAAAAATAAAAATAGGAATAATAAAAATAAATCATAGCATTGACAGAAAGAAGAAAACCATAACAAAAGAAAATAGAAAAAAATATAATAAAACATATATAGATAATTAATTCATTAATTAAGACTAAATAAATAAAAATATAAAAGAAATGTTCTATATATAAAAGATAAATATAAAAGAAAAGTATTTACCTGCTTAAATGTAAATTTCAGTATACTTCACCTGGGTGTGATGATTTAGTATTCATCAGGTAATTCATATAAAATATACATTTATTAATCCATTTTATACCACAGCTTTGTTGAATTCTCACTTCTGATTGGTCAGAGGATGTTGATTAATTTTCTATAACAGCAGCTCTGGCAGTAGTGCCACTGCAAATCACACTTTTCCAAATTGTCTTTAATTGATTATGTATTATTTCTGGGACGTATGCTTGAAAAAAAGCTTCAAATATTACTTTTGTATTAGCAGTGTACATACAGCATTGCTATTCATCATGAGTGTGACACATGAGAAAATGTGTTCTGTGTATATATAAATGTAATGACTTCAAGCAAACTAAACTTATTACCTGGTCAGAGTCGCGGTGGATCTGGAGATTCTCCCAGGAACGAGGTGGGAATACACCCTGGATGAGATGGCAGGCCAGTGCAGAGCTTTGGTATTTATTACATGATCAAATTGTCACTGCATATGTAATAGTGGAAAATATAGTGTGGTACAAAACCAACTTAAAATGAACACAATACCTCTATATAATGTTAAATGATTAGTCAAATAATTGCCAGTAAGTTAAAATATACAAATGTACATATACTGAATTATAAACGTATGCAAAATGATGCATTGAGTGCCCAAAAAAACCTTTGCTACTACTAGCCCTTGTGTATATTTTACCCCTAAAACTACAGCTCTTTTTTACTGTGAATCTTCATGAACGTTTCTCCAGTGATGAACAGAATAGACTCTGCTACCGGCGGTCTGGTCCACCTGTTATAGATCAGCGCTGGAGCACAGGACCATCTGCACCACTGTAGGGTTTCCTCTGTCTGCTCTGCTCCGACTTTATCACATTCTCTAAAAGATCCGGAATAAATTAACCGACTGCTGAGTGAGTCTGGAATTCTCGGATACCAGCATGGAGCAGATGATCTCCTGAGCTCCTGAGGTCTGCTTAACACTTGATTTACGCTTTACTAGTGTAAGGATACATGAATTATTAAATCAGGCCAAAAGTGACTCGTTACATTTTGGGAGAACATGAGAACTTCTTCAGCACATGGTTTTAGTTTTAGTAGTTTCACCGTAGATGAACAGAGAAGTCCAAAGAGAGAAAAACAATGACTCTGCAAAGTCACAGATGAGCTTTTGGATGTGCTTGTGTCTAGTGACGTAATTCGTAAGTCAACTGAGTTATGACGCTATCAACTCTCCACCGATGGTAAAAACATGTCTACTTTCTGTGTTACGACCCGCCTGGGTAGGACGCAACATAAACAAGGGTGTCTCGTCCAACCTCCTCGTCCGACTGCCAGACCCGAAACACGAGACTGAAGCAGAAGTATTAGCCAATGGTTTATTCTTTTACTGAAGCAATCTCCTCAGGGATGATCACAGCCACTCAAAGCATCTACTTACAAAAGAGAAAGCCTAAATTACCAGAATTTTTAGAAAAAAACAATAAAGTAAACTATCTCCCTAACACAAACCCCCCCAAAAAGGAGAAAATTAACAGGCTCATGTCCTCTACAGTTTCCTGGCTAATGTTAGTTTCATATACTGTAGACAATCTCACACGTGAGATTAAAAACACGCAGCCACAAGCAATGGCGGTTCACGTGGGCCTGGTTGGTAGTGACACGACGAGGAGGAGAGGCCCTGAAGCACGTCAGATCTTCCCCTTTTCAGCCTTTCATCATCTCCACTGATCCAATCAGCAGCCTGCTCACCAGCACACCTAACTGATCAGAGAGAGAGAGAGAGGGACGGAGAACACACCAACTATACGGCCCACTGCAGAAAAACAAAATGGCAGCGTGAACACACCAGTAACAGTATGACACCGTATCCGCACCCAACCACGAATCATATTATGTCCTAGGATGTAACAGTCAGTTTAAAAAAAACGCAAATCATTGCAAGACACTAGTATTCAGACACGTGAACATAATTGAACATAACCAAACGTGAACATAACTTTTAAACGTTGTTAAGAGATGTGATATGTTTTACCTAGTATAGATGAGATGTTATGGTGCTAAAAGGGTGTGGAAGTGGCTGAGCTGTAAGTATTAGGGGTGTGGTCATTAAAAATGAGAGCTAGGTGCCGGGAATTGTATATAAAGATATCGTGCAAACTGTCGCGCATAAGAGAGAGAGAGAGAGAGAGAGCGAGCGAGCACTTCACTGCTGCGAGCACTGAGGACCAAAACACGTGCACTTCCTTTCTCCTCGTTCATGTTATTTAAAGTAAAGTGCCACGGCTTAAAGTGTTTTAAAAAAAAAAAAATTTCTAATATTAATTTTATTAGTATTCTCACAATCTATGTTTAAATACAAGGAAGACAAATAAAATATAAAATGCATTTTTTTTTGCGAGGTTTTCTTATGGCTTTTATTAAAACTTTGTGGAAATACCTAAAGTTAAAGGTAAAGCAAAGTTTAAAAAAAATAATAAAAAGTTCATGTCAGCCAACTCCTCACCTCCCCGCCACAGTTTAACTGTTCACTATGGTTATTATTTTCTACATGGTTACCATGGTTACCGGTACACGGTAGACTCGCGTTCCTTCTCCCCTGAGTCTACAGAGACACTTCTATGCATTAAGCTAATAAAATGACACAAATCTCTATCACTCACTATTTAATATTTAATATTTAATAAGTTCATTTGCATTGCTAATCCGATTGTTTGCTAAAAAAAAATTGACCCCTGGTTGTTGGACAGAATATCAGACGTGTCATGATGAGCTAAATTTGAGAAGAAGAGTCATCACTATTGCACGTGAAGGTGGTCAGAAGTCTTCATAAACTCGATCACAAGCCTCAGAAAAAAGCTTTTTCAAGATCGTTGTCTAAAAATACAAGTTCTACATTAATCATAGACATTGATCACTGAAGAAGAAGAAGAATCACTCAATCAATCAGACGTCCCTAAGGCCCGGTGCTCCTCCTGTGCATGCTGAGTGGACTGAAGCTCGGCTGAGCGTTATGACTCATTAGTGCTCTGAGAATCGAGGGAACGACTTAGAGGAAGAGTAATGAAGCATTTAAATAAGCACTCAACACTTTCCTTCAAGTCTGTAAGCTAGACTTCAGGGGTGCAGCCCCCAAACACGATCTGTTATTTAGATTTAGACCACAGAGCTGCTGAGTTCTGGATCCTGATTGGTCAGAAGATGTTGATTCATTTTCTATAACAGCAGCTCTGACAGTAGTGCAGCTGCAAATCACAGGTTTATATTATTTCATTCATTCTAATATGTTCTATAGTAACAGCTCATACATGAGGTCTTGTTATGAAGGAAGCTCCACATGAATTGATTAAAAAAAAAAAAAGTGTAATCATTAATATAGAACCATTTTAGTTTATTTAACATTGACATTTCTGGAAGGAGTCTCCAGTATCAGCGCTTTGTAAGTTTTCTGAGTAGCTGGCTTCGTTTCTGGGAGGAAGCGTGTGTTCACCTTTGCCCTTCCCTGTGATTTTGCTGTAAATTTTTACATGTAAATTAACTTTAATTCTAACTGTAAAGCCAGTTTCCAGTGTCATTAACTATTAAGATAATTAGGTAGCCAGATGAAACACACTAAAGTGGCAGTCTTAAGGAATCTGTTAGAGTATATCAGTATGCTAAAATTAAAGTCGATCACAATTTGATCACTGTAAATTTTGCAAAGGTCATGAATCAGCTACTATTTCACAGAGGAATTAAAACAGGAACTATACGGTTCCCAGTTGGTGCAAAAGAAAAGCATTTAAGCTATTGTCGCGGGATTGCGAGCTTGAATCGAACCAATTGTTACACTAACTAACACTTGATGATAGCTAGCTAGCTAGCACCTGCTTCCTCAAACGCATGTGAAGCGAGCGCAAAAAGAAGCACATGCCTGCTAGTTAACTATCGGCTAGTGTTAGTTAGTTAGTTAGTAAGGAATTGTCTAATGACTAAATTAAACAATTAAAGCGGAGAGGATTCTGATTTATTGTAGACAGCGCATTCACGTGGTAACATCCAAAAATCTTATGGGGTGGAGCATTGGAAATCCCACATATGCTTCCTGTCTAACAGATCTATTAGCTAAATGGATGCTCATATCCTGCCCGTGAGGCGTGGCAGATCCGAGCCAGCAGAAAGCTGGAGACTGATCCATATCCTGTCAGGTTTTAGAGAGAGCTGTGAGCTGGAACTGAGGGGGATGTCGAGTTCAGCGGCTCCAAATGAGCTCAGTCTTTACTCTGACATTTTTACCGCAAGCCTGAAAAAAAAAAAATGCCAGAGTGTTTTCCGCGGTCTCGGAGTGTAGCGAGCACTGAGGCATGCGATTAGTGATTGAATCTGAAGAGAAGCTGGACCTCTCGACCTCGCATGCTCCTCCAGTGGAACATTTTTGGCCTTTTTCATTATGCTCTAATTTGGGCCGCTTTCATGCTAGGCCTTTTTTTTTTCCCTCTCATCCACCAACGCTCGTTTTCTCATGTAGTCCTCCAGGAAGAGGCTGGGAGGATTTTAAAAAGTGCTGATGTCTGTGCTTTACATAGCAGAACATAGAGGAAAAACAAATATGGAGGAGAAAATGTACTTGGAACTACTTGTTCAGCACACATTAGCTACGTTCCCGTGAAAATAGTTAGCATCTCTGGTCCAGTCACACAAGCAGCTCAAATTCTCTTGTTTTCTGCCTCCAAAACTACAGCGAAGACTAACGACCCCTTCATCACCAGAGTTACAGCAATCTTTATTTCATCTGCATTACTGAGAATAATACAGATCACCTCTAATCTAGAGAGCAAGCTAGGCTAGTTAGTTAACCGATTGGACTGGAGGTCATTTCTTAATGTCATTGCGTGATTTTGGAATGAACTATTTTTTAATTGTATAGCCTATAAAGACTATTTTCTTTAATTCCATGTATTAATGATGAAGCAGGTGGGTAGAAGCCTACATCTCAGGCTCGTGTACTTCATTATTCCGACAGCTCTGTTATCACCCTGTTTTTTCTGCTCTAATTAATGACTACCCACTGTGCCGCTGCACTGCCCGTTTCTGGCACGCGGCCCTCAAAGGCTCGGAAAACTGGAAGAAAAACGAGTCGCTCCAAACTCATTCGATATGACAATGAAATGAGGAGGATAATAAAGCGAGCGCTGCTCCTGCTGGGACATGTGGCAGGGTGGAGAAAGAGCTCAGAGCTGTGTTTCGATCCGCTCGAACTGAGGAGAAGAGAAGCGGTCACGAGAAGCGGCAATGATGCCTGACCAAGTGCAAGCTCTCTTAAATCACAAGTATGGCCATTAAAACTAAAAATAAATAAATAAATACCTCTCTTAAAAGTAAAAGTGACAAATAAGTAAATAAATACATAAATAAGTACCTCTTTTAAGTAAAAGTATGGTGTACTGTATAAATAAGCTAATATTCGCTCATTAATACACACTTATATACTGATTTAAGTCAACTTTTCGATGGTAATGAACGCTAGCAACGCTAGCATGTAGAGTTACTTAGCCAACATAAGCTTTGGTTATTGCTAAGTAGCTATCTAGCTAATCATTAGCAAACTTTTCCCTGGTGTTAATGTTAAATACATCACCAACCCTGTCATGCTAGTTAACCTGTCTAACGTAAGCTAACTACAAATTAAGGTTTGTAAATTAGCTATCTAATCATAGCCAAATTTACCACTTAGCCACATTAGCTAGCTAGCTAACTCATCACTACCAAGCTTTTACCTGACATTAATGTTAGCTACTTTGCTAGAATACTAGTTAAATTAGATAAAATAAGCGAAGTACAAGTTTTGTTTGAAAGCTGTTAAGTGAATAATATTAACGGCTAAGCAAATGTAAGAGAGCTGCCGCGCTAACTAGCATTAACAAAAACCCTTGTTAATGTAGCTAACCCTTGTAGCTAACATTTACTCAGCTGTATGTAATATAAATATTTATAGGACTGTTATGTTATGAAATGTATCTGATGAACAAAACATCCTGGAACCAACTGAATTATTTCCTTCCTTTGATTTTTTTGTTCAACTTTCACACATTTGATCATGTTTCCATCCACCCAGATGGATGTTTATGTAACACTTATGGAAGGAGTCTCCAGTTTCAGTGCTTTGTAACAGTAGCTTTTTTCTGACATGTTCAGGACAGAGGAGTTTACGCTTTGCGGTTTATCAGTAATATGAAAAGCTGCGTTGAGGCTGGTGAAGGAACAAAGGCTTGTCGCGAGAACAGGAACTCTAGTTGCGGAAGTTCCTCAACATTATGTGTGACTATAAACGGATAAAAAGTATGAGGTATCGTTAAATTGTTAGCGTGGGAAATTGCTGTGGTATAAAAGGGAATGAAACACATGGGGACATGCTGTTATTGGAAGACAGTCAACCTCAGGGTGGTGAAAGTAACTAAGCTTCATCACACCACCCTGTCATTGATTAGTTTCCTGTAACAGCACGACATGGAGTGTTTTATTCCTTATTTAATGACTGATGCAGGGTAGCAGCTGTGTGTGTGTGTGTGTGTGCTTCTTAGCTTCTGATGAATTTGGTATGTGTTCCTGATTATCTTATCGATTTCTTATTTCACCTTGCGTCTTCTCTGAAAACACACGAGCTCATTAAGATGTGAGGATGCGGTCAGTCTCAGTCACGGCCTGCAAACACACCTCGCTGTTTGAATACTGAGCACTGAGGTCGCCGTGTGATCAGACGGCCCAGGAAGACGACCTTCAGCCAATCAGTGAGCTGTGTTTTTCTGGTTTTAGAGTCCTGCTGACGTTCTGTGTGCTGTATGTGTATCAGGAAGGAGTTGCTCACTGCAGTGGCTTTGTGTAAGGATTTAATCAAGGGTGGGGGTTGAAGATCCTTCTCGGGCATCCATAAGTTCTTTGCTTCACCTCACTAAAACCCAAAACATCAGGGATTCTGCTTAATCCGACTAAAAAACACCCCATCAAGCTTAACCGTTACATTCATTCATGATGATTATTCTAGGAAAAAAATCTAGCAGTCATTTCTGCACAATTGTCTATTTGATATTTTACACAGATCATACACTTATTACTTTAAAAAAAAGAAAAGAAATTCAGTGTAGGGCAGATTTCAACAGCATCAGTCTTAGCAAAGCAAATTGTAAAGAAGTCTCATAACCCAGACTTCCAGCTATTAACTACGCAATCCGATGGAGTAAAAACATATTCTACCACAGTGCTTTTGAATTCTCAGATCTGATTGGTCATTATGATTGATGTTGATTAGTTTTCTATAACAGCAGCTCTGACAGTAGTGCAGGTTTATATTAATGCTCTCGTTCTAATACGCTATCGTTACTATAGTAACAGCTCATTCACAGGGACTTGTACGGCAGACGCTGCATGGAAACGGAATAAAAAAGGTGTGTAATTGTTGATATGGTGAAGTTTTCTGTTTAGATTTTTAGATCAGGTTTAATACTCAATCCGATTGCTTACGGCACTCAGTCCCTGATTTACTAAGATCCTTAATAGAAATAATAAGCAATAATCTGCTTGTTTGAAAGAAAATAATCGAGTGTGCTTGTTGCGTGGGTTTGTTACCAGCGATTTACAAATTACGGTTTCAGATCTCTGAGAAACTTCTGGAAGAATGGAGTTGAAAGTATGTCCAATCTAACGCTAATTAAAGGCTGTGTCTAAAACTGTACAAAATATAACATGATTGTAAAATAAAAGTGTGTTCTGTTCATAGGTTTTGTGTGAATGAAACCTTTTCATGTTTCAATCTGGAGAAGCGTACAAGTGTGTGGCGGTCTGCGGAAATCCATCGGCTGCTGTTGTGGCCAAATTCTGGAAAACTATAAAAAAAAATATTGACCAAAATTATGTTGCTGGTAGTATACTTTGATGACTTTAATTTTTTTTTTTTAAAAATTACAAATATACAGTAAAAATATGAATATACAGGATCTGAACAAAGCAATATGGAAATATTTTTATTTACATTATAATCTGGCTTTCTGCGAAGAACATATTGTGTAAGGAGCCAGTTTAAATGTAACTATAAACCAATGCACTGAATCATGTGATAAGAAAAGATATGAAAGCAACTTTACCACAATTATTGTGTTGCCATTTTAAGGACTTTTCATTTTACTGAAGATACTGAAGCACTGATGGTGTACGAAGAATAAAACTTCGGGATGTGCTGTTATAGGAAATTAATCAACTCCTGAGGTACTGTTACCACCCCGTTGTTGATTATTTTCCTGTAACAGCGTGAGTTTCTTTTTATAGCATGTCTAGACTATGTAAACTTCTTTTAAAATCAGATTTTTATTAATATTTGGTCCAACTAAGTATACATTACACTTCAAACAGTTCATGTTAATTCAAGATAACGTGCCTGGTTTTATCATCATCCATCATCATCATCATCATCCTTCTTCTTCTTCTTCTTCTTCTTCTTCTGTTGTTGTATCTGTTATTGAGTTACAGATAATTGTGTGTTATCATTCTCCAGAAGAACAATGAGTGTGTTCGTGGTTAAAGAGCACTAAAGCGCTTCATTTGTCTAACACTTATGGCAGCTGTTATGATGGCGGCCATTTCAAAGGAAGCCATTTGTTGTGGCAAACAGACGTATTTACACCTCCGAGCTGCTCTTCAGAAAACCATGCATGTAAATTAGCGACGAGTCTGGCGTACTGGACGAAAACGATTCGGACTGGACGCACCTCTGAACAATGGAGCAGCACACCTGCAAGACATGATAATGTACCTATATACAAATAAAATGACCCCGGCTCTTTATATTTGCATCAGGGTAGATGTGTTGTATTAATTATTATTTAAACTATTCCTGTACACATTTAGCCTTGTACAGAGCGCTGTGTGTGTAAGCAGCGTTTGTGCTGTCGCGCTGAAAATAACTCAAATCAGCAATTCAGATCAGATCATGCTCTTAATCAGGCACACGGCGCTCGTGGAGCGTATCGTCACTCAGATTTCAGATCTCAGAAGCTGAAACCGCAGCAAATTGACTACTTTGAACACATTTCCCAAACATGTCTCTCCTTTTTAAATCATACTGCCATTACATCCTTTCATCTTCCTCATCTAAACTCTTCTTAATCTGATGGAGTTAAAACATATTATACCACAGTGCTTTTGAATTCTTTGAAAGCCGATTGGTCATTATGATCAGTGTTGATTAATTTTCTATAACAGCAGCTCGGACAGTAGTGCAGCTGCAAGTCACAGGTTTATATTAATGCAATCGTTCTAATACGTTATCGTTTCTATAGCAACAGCTCGTTCACAGGGATATAACGGAATCAAAAAAGGTGTGTGATTGTTGATATGGTGAAGTTTTCTGTAAGGAGATGTTTATTTAATTAACATTTATGGAAGGAGTCTCCAGTGTCAGCGCTTTGTAACAGTCAGGAGGTTTTCCGATATTTTCAGGGACAGAGGAGTTTACTCTTTGCGATTTCTCAGTAACATGACGAGCTGTTTTTTTTTTTTTTTGTCTTATTAATATTGAGAGAGAAACAACAACAAAACAACACCACCACACTAAGCAACCTGGGGCTGAATTTCTATGGTTTTGTAGAAATAATGTGTTAAATAAACCCTACTTATAATGCATCATGTCTATAATTTCTAAATGCATTATAAACATTGTTATAAACTATAATGCCTTTACATTAAAATATAATGTACAGAATATAATCACTTATGCTTGTATTGTAACTTTGGGTGTATTTATAGTTCATTATAGATATGGCCTTCATAGAAAGTGTTATCTTTTTTCTGTTTGTTTGTTTGTTTATTGTTTTTTTTTTTCGGAAATGGGAATCCTCTGCTGTAAGTTTTACATGGAATTTAAAACCGAGGAATCCATGATGGCGCTAGATGAAACCTTTTGTCCACATAATACTCGTTTGAGGTGTTTCAGGTTGGGGAAGGGGATGCAGAGGCACATGCAGTGCTGGTGCTATTTGTGAGGGCATGATTAATAAATGTGAACTTTACTCAGTCTCTCTCTCTCTCATACACACACAGACACACACACACACACACACACACACACACGCAGATCAGAAAGACGGCAGCACTCACACTCAGCAGCAGGTGCTTGGACCCCTCAGGCACTGCATTGCACTGGTGGGCGAGGCGTAAATAATTTCTCCACCACTTCCTCCACTCTCCTCCATCTCCGTCACTCTGTCACGGCTCTGTACATTTGGAACGAGTCTGGTTCTTTCAGTGAAGTCCAGCTTCTTCACTTTGGACCCGCGGATTGCCTGTCTTGCCTGCTGAGTAAATCTCTAATCCAGGAATTGTTAACTGGAAGACCGCTGTCTAGACACAAAATATTTCCGCATACAGAACCCAGGACTCGAAAAATACTGTAGCAGAGCTGATCACTGTAAGGAAAGAACTTCCTGTAGTTCAGAGACTCTGGTTCTTTAAACATGAGCCTTCTGTAGCAGATCATTGGTTTCAGCTTATCCAAACACACTGATTTATGTAAATTATTTAGCTGAAGACAGCTCATCAGACCTGAGACTAGCTACAGAGAGGTCAGAAAGGGTATTCATTTGTTGTTTATAGTCTGATTAAAGTGAAGTAATGACATGACAGCAGAATGGACAGAGAATTATGCGTTTATTCTCTGCATCTAGTCCAAAACAGTGTTCAAAAAATCACAGGTTTTTACATTAATATAGGCATCAGATATGAAGCTTGCAGGGCAAAGAAAGACCACGTTCATTAACAAGCATTGGCTCGGTGTGATGAATTTCCACCTTTCACTCCTTCATCTTCATCCTGCTCAGAGTCACGGATGGTGTAAAAGATGATTTGGTTTATATTATGGGAAACAGAACCCACTAAGGATATATTGTGCGTGGGTGGAAATCAGTAGTAATAACTGCAGGAGCGGGCAGGATTAGTCTGTCTTACACTTCTGTTTCAGAGTTCATTGCATAAGACATAAGTAGTAACGTGAACCTGAAACACTGGGTATCAGCTGATTTTGATACCCATCTGGTAGTTTTTTCTTTACAAAGTACTAAACTTTACAGTGACTTTTAAAGTTAAAGAGTACATAGCTTTCACACAAAAATCATTTAACATCAATCCTAACAAAAAGGTCTTTTTTATATATATATATATATATATATATATATATATTATTGAGGTCCGGTCTTATATGGACACTGACAGAGTTTGTGTGAT
>CM075021.1:16819440-16831591 GCA_037576675.1 Pangasius sanitwongsei
CATCTTAATCTGGCCTCCCTAACTTTGTCCCCCAAACGTCCAACATGAGCTGTCCCTCTGATGTACTCGTTCCTAAATACACAAACATGACAGCATAATATTATTTTTAAAAAATGTATAGAAAACAAAATAAAGCTTAACAGATGCTATGTACAGCTATGCAAGGGTAGGGGTATGTACAAGTAAGAGAACAAAAAGGAGAGAATTTACAATTGCACATAAGATAAAATCCACAGTGAAAAAAACTGCACTAAGAGGGTCCTTGGAGGCAGTTAAATGTTCCTGAGGGAGATGGCCTTTGCGAAAAAGCTGCTCTTGTGTCTGGATGTTCAGGTGCTCAGTGCTCTGTAGTGCTGGCCAGAGCGCACCAGTTCAGAGGGGTTGTGGCCAGGGTGAGTGCGGTCTGAAATGATTTTTCCTGCTCTGTTCTTCATTCTGGAGGAGTACAGCTCCTGCAGGGAGGGCAGAAGAGTACCAATAATCCTCTCAGTGGTACGGACTGTCTGTTGTAGTCTTCTTATGTCCGATTTGGTAGCTGAACCAAACCAGACAGGTATTGAAGTGCACAGAACAGAGTCGATAACAGCTGAGTAGAACTGGGTCAGCAGCTCCTGTGGCAGGTTGAGTTTCCTCAGTTCCTCTTCTGGGCCTTTTTCACGATGGGGTCTATGTGGGTCTCCCACTTCATATCCTGTGAGATGGTACAGCTCAGGAACCTGGAGGACTCCACAGCAGCCACAGCTTGCAGGAGGTGTTAATGGTTGTGTGGAGAGAAGGTCAGAGCGGGTGTGTGTTGTTAGAGTGCCCTATTTTTTGGTATTTGTAGTAGAAAGAGACATCAGGAGCTGTGGTTGTAATGTACAGTACAATTAGTACACGTGAAACCAGAAGACGGTTTTATCAGTAATGTTATGATCAGAATTATGAGAAAATGGTTGACATCAGGCGACATGAAATGACTGCAATCTGAAAGTATTTCTCGATCAGTGATGCCAAATAAAGCAAAGCAGACTGCAAACTGTGAAAATATTAATCAGAGGAACTACAGCTTCTTCTTCTGACACAGGAAACCAGATAAATCATCCTTACGGCATTTAAACAGTGTGTTTAATAGAAAGTGTGAGGAAAATATTCTGTGATGTCACTGATTTATTAATACTGAGTAAGTCTGAAAAAATGATATCGTTGCATCCTAGTTGTTTGCATCAGGTGACGTGGAAAGGATTCACGTTTGGTGGCGTCCCACAAGCCTCAGTGCTCAGTCCTCTTCTCTTTTCCTTCTCTACCTGTTCTTATAGTGATGTGAGATCTTCATGAAGCTTCTCGTATTACTGTTGAGTCCAAAAAGACTCTGGAAAACCCAAAGCTCATTGCATGCTGACCTTTTTTATTTACTTTTATATCAGGACTGACCTCTGTTACTGGCAAATGCTGTAGCTTGTTGACTCAGATCTGTAAACTCAGGCCAATCTGCACTATCATTTTTATTCCCAAGTCAATAACAAAGCACTTCTGTAAGGATGTTTTCACACTTTGCACTTTTTTTCTCAACCACCAGTGCTTTACAACATTTTACATGTAATCCCATGCGAAGCGCAACAAGGCTGCAGTTTTTTTTGTTTTTGTTTTTTTTTTAAGTGCAGACATTGGCTTTTTTTTGGTCCAAGGGGAGCTTCCAAAAGCTGAAAAAGTTCAACTTTTTAGGAAAGTACAGAGTGAAATCAAGCACTTTTTTAAACCTCCTGACCAATCAGGTTGCAGCTCAGAAAAAGAAGACACAAGAGAAAAACGAACATGGAGGACAGAGTGCTGGTGAAAAATGAACTAGTGCACAAGTCCCTGGCTAGTGAGTGAATATGAAGAGATTTATGAAAATATCTATTGTACGAAAGTATCCAACAATAACATGTCTACTGGTATGTGATGTGACGTCTCGCTCACTGTAGCTGCAAACATTCAAGTTGCACGAATCAGCTTGAATTCTGTTGATATTTTTTGGCTCCAAAGCTACAGTGCCTCCAAAGTTACACTGCTCTTAATTACATCTGCATTACTGAGATTAACAGCTAGCTAGGCTAGATTATTAGTCAATACTAGCTAAGACTGAAATTGTTGTTATGGTTACAGTGTGCATGTTGCATGTGATGCCTTTGTTTGAATATAAGCACATAAAAAAGCTACAAATAGTGATTTTTCTGTTAAAAAAAAAGGTGTGAAAGCAGGTAAGGTCGATCTGTCAAATGCCATAAATGTAGGACTAAATGATGGTACTGATTAGTGAGAAGCTATTTTTAAACCACAGAGCAAGATTTTCCACCTTTAATTGGGTAATGCCTCACAGGAAGCAGCAGAAAGATTATATTTTAATCTCATGAAAGCAGACTAGAGGAATATTCATGTTGGAGGGCCTCTGGGGAAGATGTTTGACTTTGTTATTAGAAACGGATTAAAATGTCAAATTGAATGTTTATTATGGAGGTAATAGAGCAAATAAAGGGAGAAAACACTGACCATGTGCTGCAACAGAGCTATTAAGAGGCAAACATATAAATCTGATTTAGTACAATGTGTAAAATCTTACAGTTTTGTGTAGAAAACACTGAAAGACTCACTCATTACTCACTCATTTTTGAAAGCCAGCCAGACTAATATATATATTAGGATATATTAGGCAGCAAGTGAACAGTCAGTTCGCAAAGTTGATGCGTTTGAAGCAGGAAAAATGGGCAAGCATAAGTTGTGATAGCTAGATGACTGGGTCAGAACATCTCCAAAACAGCAGGTCTTGTGGGGGTGTTCCCGGTATGCAGTGGTTAGTACCTACCAAAAGTGGTCCAAGGAAGGACAACCGGTGAACCGGCGACAGGGTCATGGGCGCTCAAGGCTCACTGATGTGCATGGGGAGTGAAGGCTGGCCCGTCTGGTCCGATCCCACAGAAGAGCTACTGTAGCACAAATTGCTGAAAAAGTTAATGCTAGCTCTGATAGAAAGATGTCAGAACACACAGTGCAGCGCAGCTTGCTGTGTATGGGGCTGCGTAGCTGCAGACCGGTCAGAGCGCCCATGCTGACCCCTGTTCACTGCCGAAAGCACCTACAATGGGCATGTGAGCATCAGAACTGGCCATGGAGCAATGGAAGAAGGTGACCTGGTCTGATGACTCATGTTTTCTTTTACATTGTCATTTTACAGCAAGCTGGCGGAGGCAGTGTGATGCTATGGGCAATGTTCTGCTGGGAAACCTTGGGTCCTGGCATTCATGTAGATGTTACATTGACACGTACCACCTACCTAAACATTTCTGTAGACCAAGTACACCCCTTCATGGCAACGGTATTCCCTAATGGCAGTGGCCTCTTTCAGCAGGATAATGCGCCCTGCCACGCTGCAAAAAAAAATTGCTCAGAAATGCTTTGAGGAACATGACAAAGGGTTCAAGGTGTTGACTTAGCCTCTAAATTCCTCAGATCTCAATCCGATTCTAGACCTAAAATATTAGTTTAAAAAAATTCCAGCAGCTCAGTTTTTACCCTGTTTTATTTTTACATAAAATGTGATTTTTAAGGGGAAAAAGTCAAATAATTTGAATTTGCATGCAGTTTCTGAGTAATAAAATCAATGAAACATCTGGGTATGTTTTATAATAATTTACGGGTGTAACTGTTAATTTTTTAAAATGAATTACATTAATTAAACATGCAGAGACTGTGCTAGAGAGAGCTAATCAGATTAAGGGGAAATGTTCAGGCAGAATTGTATTAATGTGTCACGTAAAACTTGTTAAACAACAGTGACGTGATATTTAATCAATGGAAACAAACAACTGCTACATCGTGGTGTCTTGATTTTGTTCCACTGAAAAAGTGTTAATGACTGTAAACACCTGAAGACTGGAGACATTTGCTGTGTAACTCATTTCCTCTCTTCGGTGTCTGATGTATGACTTTCTTAATGATGGTTAAGGTTGGCTGTAATTGGCTTTCTGTCGCCCCGGCCCCGGTGCAGAGCACATTAATCCACAGAGACGCTTTTTGCTTGCCCTTAAGTGGCAGTGTGTCGATGGCAGGACCCAGGAGGCCTTCGTTTGAAATGGTCAGGAAACAAGGCTGAAATGTAATTAACCCTCATCACAGAGATGTCACAGCTGAAACATACTGATCCTCTCTAGGCCATCGCTAATTAGCACAAACTTAGCATTATCGTCTGCTAAATGCCAGCATGTCATAGTTGCTAAATAACAGTAAAGGTGATTTCTTTGTTTCTTTTTTTATTTCATTTTCAGCTCGAACAGTGGGTGGTGTTGCCTATTTTTGGCCTGTTTTTTTTTTTTGTTTTTTTTTGAAAATGTTTCCGAGCTGATCAGTCTGTAGATGTCATTGTTGACTACAGACAACGAATCAGTCGATGAAGATTGGAGAAACTGTGCTTGGCCATGTAATTAGAATTGGACACTGTGAAGTAGGCTAGAGCTGCAGAAGCTGTTCAGATAACACAGACATGTTAAAAGTATGTAAATGCAAATCAATTCCCAAAAATCTTTTTTTCAATCCAGAACATTGGTTCAAAGTCAAGGGCTAATGGTTTGAACCCCAGCACCAAGTTGAGCCGTTGAAGGTTAAGGGCCTTATCCATTTCTTCTGTCCACCAAATATGTAGTGGATTTCTGTTGAATCTTGAACAGGAACAAGAATGTGAGGCTACAGTGGACACAGGCTCAAGATGAATTGGACAAAAGACCAGATGATGTTGTTGCAATCTTTAACTGTCCAGTTTTGTAGGCAGCTCTTTGGATTGTTCTGAAAGCCATTCTCAGTGTAGGACATGGTACCAGAGGAAAGATGTCTGACTGGAAAAATGTGTTGAAATATTAAACTCTTCAATGATTCTGTGGAGTGTAGAGATTGGGTGGTAGCTTCCTGGTAGATTAGTGTGGAAATGATTTTTGCTGGTCTCCATGTATTTGGGATTTAGCTCGCATGTATGATATAAAGTCGATCAGGCTGGAGCTTGAGGGCCCATATGCTTTATGATCATACTGTAATATCCTGCTGCGTTTCCACATTTCAGACCCTACAAGACTTTTCCAGTTCAGGAACCTCAAAAGCCTCAGGATGACTTTCATGACTTTCCTTTCCAGGCTGTTAGCAGTGTGCATTTTACAACTTGTTCACGATTGCGGGTTTTTTTTTAATTTTGTGCCTCCTTCAAAAGGAGACTTGGTTGGGTGTGTGTGACAGTGACTCTGACCAGTTCTAAAGATAAATTACTGCACAGCTCTGAAATGACAGATAATAATTCAGCCTTTCCTCTCAAAGCTGTAAAATTCTGCTTTGCTACTACACTGAAGTATGCTGAGGGATGTAACCGAATAAGAATGCATTATTTGTAACATATAAATAATGTGTTCTCATCATATACAAACAGGAGGAGTGCTATTTGTTTGTCCAAACCTATAAATATGAATGTGCCACAACAAAATTCAGTACTTCTGGGGTCACCAAACTAGGGGTCTTGACCCTATGTGGGGTTCCTTGATTCACAAATGAGGTTGTAAAAAAAGCTCACAATCTCCTATATTGTTTCATTCACTTATTTTACAAATTAATATTAGAAATATTGGAGATACATTTTGTGCACTAATATTTTGAAATGTTACTCGGTATCACATTCAGACAAGCTACATTTAAATTAAGTGCAGGTGTTATTTTGGTCTTTTCACTATCCTGACACTAGCATAGCATAGTTCAGCAATAAAAATGGACTAAATTTCCCAGTCTATCTACCTCCTATAAACAAGTGAGAATTGTATCTCAAATCACATACCTGTGTACAATTCTAGACCGTTTTTGAGCACTAACACTGGTCTCCCTATTACAGTTATTGTTTGAAATTTAAAAACCTCTCATGTCACCTCAAAACCTACCTAAAGGTCTGTTTTGCATACCAGTGATCTACATTTTCTAGATACTTTTTAATGTAAGGTCAGAGTTTTTGAATTGAGATGCAGATAATGACAACATTCACAACGACAGCAGAAAGTTTTAAAGAGAAACAGAGCTCGTTAGTGTGTTTAACATCACGTTTTTATTGCGTAAAACCACTAAACATTTTACAGTTCGACTTGGAAACTTGATGGACAGGATGTTTTGTCTCTGACTTGCCATCTAGTGAATGTCATTTTTAAATCTTCTGGATTCACATAAGATACGCAGCGAGTGTGTAAACAATGCTGCTTACTCTGATTCTGCGCATGCACATAAAATCATGTGCCAGGTATAAACCAGTCTCCTCTGCTTTGCATCACACCATCCTGGCGTGGATTATTTTCCTATAACAACACAACAGACTAGTAAATCAGTGCAAGGAAATATACCTTAGGTTTTCAATTCCTTATGTTATATATACGTATGTTACTAACATAATAAAATCTTTAAATGTGACAGATCGAATGAAATAATATACAATATTATTCATTTAGAATTAACATAAATTGAGGGTGGTCAAGTTTTGTGGTCTCAGAAAATTCATAATGTCCATTTGAGGTCATTTGCACAAAAAAATTAGGAACCCCTGTTCTACATAGTAGCTCTGTATTAAAAGATGTAGGCTAGGGATCATCAACTGGACATGTGAGGTTCGAATGCAAAGCATTTCAGTGGATTAAACCAAACACTTAAAAAAAATACTGAAGCAGAACTGATAAACATGTGGAAAAAATACACATAGTTCAGCTGTAAACATGAAACCACTTGGCCTCTATAGCAGATTATCTATTGTGGCCAATCTCATGCATTTATGTAAATTTAACTGAAGGCAACTCATTTGGAAAGGAAAGCATTTCCACAGACTTTCATAGAATTACTCTTTCTGATCTGATTAGTGAAGTGAAGACATGGCATGTTAAAAAAAACTCAACAATGAAAACAGAGCGTTTAAGAGAAGTGTGTGCGTCTAAAAAGAGACGTCTCATCTGTTCAGAGTCCTTGGCTGTAGTCAAAATCCAGCATAACTACTTCAGATTGTTTTATTTACAACCGTAAACGAATCACTAATGGTGTAACATGCGGCGAGTTGAGGCAGGATGCAAGTGCATAAACTCAGCATGTTGTTTATTAGGCGTAATCCAACAATCACCGTAGTTCATAGCAAGGGGTCAAATAACAGGAAACACAAGAAACCACAGCTCAGAAACGTACATTTACAATGACTAGACATCACAATGAAACCAAGGAACAGGAGGCTATAAATAACCAAACTAATCAGGAAGTAAACAGGCAAAAGGTGGGCACAGTTAAGACACAATAGAGAGACAAATCAATGACAAGGCAGGGGCGGAGACAAGGATGGAATAAAAACAAAGAACACGTGGCTATATTAACAAAACATGACATGACAATACGTGAAATCATGCTCAGAACCATGCCGCGTGTACTAAGAGGGCAAATTTGTGACACATGGTTAAACATTAAAAGATAACGGTTAACTTTTAATTCAGTTATTCATGTTAGTCGCCTATCTAGATATATATAAGGAGGAATTTTTTTTTTGAACTTTTCATAAATTTTATTTCAAATTTTTCTCTAATGAAGATTGAAAATAAAATATATCAGGGTAACTGATTGTACCTGGTTTTAATCCACATTAAAAAACCTAATCATACAATTAAAATTCTTTTTTTATTATATTTTTATATATATGTTTGTTTTTTTTAAATTACAGACTAACTGGAATCAGCTGATGTTAAAAAATATGATATTTTTGTCATATCGCCCCACCCCTAGTTCTGGGTCAGAGATCTCTACTGAGTCTACATTGAGAAATGAGATGCCTGATGACCTTGTAGTCCTCTGAGGCATGGGCAAGATGATGACCACACCATTCTACCGCAATGTGCTCATATTTCATTTCATATAATCTTATCGAAATAAATAATGATAATTAAAAAAAAACAAAAACACGCTGCAGTTGCACATGTTCACAGCATGACAGTGTAGGAGTGATGATTGCATGCTGAGAGCTTTAAATATATGCTGATATGACAGACAATGGTGTGCTACAATAGCTCTGCAGGAGGAGATATTTTTAATGCTGTTTGACTTAGTAAGCGTACAAGCGGTCAAGCCTGCGTCATGGAAATCGTGAGCTGAGTGCCGGAGCTCTGAGTGCTACTCTAAACAAGACAAATATGAGGCGGGATAATGGCGGGATTTTTCTCCATTGTCTGATACGTAGTAGAGAAAAACCAGAGGTCGCGTAAATATCGACTTTCTCTTACCGTTATGCCAGGCTTCTGACAGGAAATCTATCCGCACCCCGAGATAAAAATGCAAAAAAGTCAGAGTTGCTGAGTTCATATTGATCTGTATGTCATAAGAAAAAAAAAAAACATTACAGTTGGCTAGTTGACTTTTTCTAAATTGGTTTTGTAGCTGAGTTTCCGATGCGAAACAGATCCTTCAAACACTCAGACACAGCTTATTTTGGTCTCTTATGTAAAGTAAACGCTTAGTAAGAGACATTTAACTAGAGGGATTGTGTGCAGATGGATAATGGCATCGTAATATTATAGTAACAAGTCGTACATATTCGTAAGTAAGAAATAACACACTTTGTGTCATGCTGTTATAGAACAATAATCAACAATGTGATGGTGTCATGAAGTGGAGTTACTGTTACCATCCCCAAATTGATGATTTGCCTAGAACACCATGTTCTAAAGTCTTTTCATTCCTTTTTTTTGCCAACAAGTACAATTTTTTATTTATTAAAGATAAACACGCCATACTTTTTATCCATTTATAATTACATTTAATGATGCGCAAAGCCTGTGAAGCAAGTTCACTTGTGTTTTAACGGCTCACCCTCACCCTCTTTTTTCTCTTTCTTGAAATTCAATGTTCTGTGTAGAACCCTACTATAAAGTCCTTTTCCCTATCAGAAATGGTTCCATATAGAAGGTCAAGAACCACTTCAAGAACCATTTTTTTATTTAAAAACTCCTGACAAGTTAACACAAAAAGTTTGTCCCACACACTTTCTCAGTTGTTTAAGGGTTCATTGGATAATTAAAAGTTAATTAAATTTCTTAGATACCAAAAAAAGGTTCTAGTTTGTACTATTTCTTTGTAGAACCCAACAACAGAAAGGATTCCAAGCACAACCACTTTACCTTTAATTAACACCAGACAGGTTCTAGATATTAAGGAGAGCGTAACGTATATATTATATAAATATTCTCTAAGGGTTCAGTGAATAACTAAGGTTTCTTAGTTACCAATAAAGGGTTCTATTTGGAAACATTTCTATGTTTAAAGTACTTCTGTATGAGAGAGGGTTCCTCTAAATATCTACGTTTAGCACGTTTGCCTCACACCTCCAGGGTCAGGGGTTCGATTCCCTCCTACGCTCTGTGTGTGTGTGGAATTTGCATTTTCTCCCCATGCTTCGGCGGTTTCGGTTTCCTTTGGGGACTCCGGTTTCCTCCCCAGTCCAAAGACATGCAATGTAGGCAGATTGGCATTTCTAAATTGTCTGTGGTGAGTGAATGGGTGTGTGTGCGATTGTGCCCTGCGATGGGTTGGTACACCGTCCAGGGTGTCCTCCGCCTTGTGCCCCCAGTTCCCTGGGAGAGGCTCCAGGCTCCCTGCGACCCTGAGTAGGATAAGCAGAGACAAGGATGGAATAAAAACAAAGAACACGTGGCTATATTAACAAAACATGACATGACAATACGTGAAATCATGCTCAGAACCATGCCGCGTGTACTAAGAGGGCAAATTTGTGACACATGGTTAAACATTAAAAGATAACGGTTAACTTTTAATTCAGTTATTCATGTTAGTCGCCTATCTAGATATATATAAGGAGGAATTTTTTTTTTGAACTTTTCATAAATTTTATTTCAAATTTTTCTCTAATGAAGATTGAAAATAAAATATATCAGGGTAACTGATTGTACCTGGTTTTAATCCACATTAGAAAACCTAATCATACAATTAAAACACCTTTTTATTATATTTATATATATATATGTTTTGTTTTTTTTTAATTACAGACTAACTGGAATCAGCTGATGTTAAAAATTTTTGTACTTAATCTTTTTAAGTACTGTAATTGTACTGTAATTTTTACAGATTTTTTTCTTTTCAGTGATAAATATTTATATAGAATATTTTTAATATAATCAATTAATACAAAATTATTTTTGTAGGCGTTCATTAATAATTGTATGAACTGTTTGTTTTTTTTAAATGCAACACTGCTGTATTGCTGGCAGTTTGTGAGCGATATCATGATGCATATCATGTATTGTAGAAATGCATTGGAGAATTGTGATATGATATTTTTGTCATATCGCCCCACCCCTAGTTCTGGGTCAGAGATCTCTACTGAGTCTACATTGAGAAATGAGATGCCTGATGACCTTGTAGTCCTCTGAGGCATGGGCAAGATGATGACCACACCATTCTACCGCAATGTGCTCATATTTCATTTCATATAATCTTATCGAAATAAATAATGATAATTAAAAAAAAACAAAAACAAGCTGCAATTGGGAGAGGCTCCAGGCTCCCTGCGACCCTGAGTAGGATAAGCAGTACAGTAAATGGATGGATGGATAACAAAGGGTTCTTAAGCTCCAATAAAGTTTCTACTTGTAGAACACATTTAGGAGGCTAATAACCTTTAATCATCCAAAGAACCCTTAAAGAACCCTTTTCCCAGTGTGCAAGCTAGATACGTTTTAAACATCTGACGGGTTCTAAATATCAAGAATAAAATAATGACCAGTAATTTGGACTGCACACTTACCCAATTAATACATTCACTTAGAAAATACTTAGAAGGGTTCTTCATGGGTTAGGGCTTCTTAGCTTACAGAAAATGGGTTTTCATTAGAAACTTTTCTGTGTAGAACACAACTAACAGGCTCTAGATATTAATAAGAAACTATATTACATATACATATTGTTTAAGGGTTTATCGGATAATTAAGGGTTATATAATTTCCGTGTCTTTGACAATGATAATAAATCTTGAGCCTTATCTTCCAAAAAAAGTGTTCTCATTGGTACCCTTTCTGATAGAAAACAGATATACTTATAGGGTTCTCCATAGATATTATTATAAGAGAGTATATTTTTAACCGCTCAAATCCTCGACTGAACGCTTCCTCCCGCTACCTGCATCACCTTCCTGCCTCGTGTCTCTCATTATTATTCATTTCCTTCTCTTCACGCATCTCCGTCTCGTCCTGTAGGACATCAGACGCCGGTCGTAGCTCTGTTCTGCAGCTCTGTTATGGCCTGTCACCCTTTATAACTCCACCGCGCTGATGAGAAATTCCTCTTCAGAGACTCAGCCCCACGTATAAATTCAGTTTTTTAATGAGGGGAACATCGTCCTCTGAGATGCCTTTAACCTGACCTGACCTCAAAGCGCCGCTGCATCTGTTCTCACCGCTCTGTTGTTTTCACATTCTCTCTGTGTGGAGGTTACTATCAGCACATCTCTCATCCTCCGCGAAGAAGCAATGTACAGTAATAGAAACGGCTGTAAGGGAATATTAGCGTTTCGGTATATACGGATGTGACACAAGAAATAACAATAATTGCGTGAGTATCCAATGGAAAAGAAACAAAAATATTAAAAATGTAAAATACGTCCGTATAGTGTGACATAAAGGCAGTATTTCGAATCAAATAATAATAAGTAATAAGCAAGGAATAAAACACTCAGTGTTGTCTGTTATAGGGAAATAATCAACCTCAGGGTGGTGTGATAAAGTGTAGTTACTCTCACCACACCAACATGGATTATTTTTCTATAACAGCATATCCTGGAGTCTTTTATTCCTCTTACACCACAGCAATTTGCTGATAATTACAAATTTTCAGTGATTAAACAATGATGTGGCAAACTTTTTATCCATTTACAGTTACATCTAAGGTTGTGTGACGTCTGCAAAACAAGTGCATTACTGTTACTATAGTAACACAATAACACTTTTGCGGTGGAGGCTTGACATAAACAGATTAAAAATGGCTAATCTTTGACATGTTGGAGTTTTCTACTTTTAATTCAATTCAATTCAATTCAGTTTATTTGTATAGCGCTTTTTACAATGTCATTGTCTCAAAGCCGCTTTAC
>CM075021.1:16831691-16865341 GCA_037576675.1 Pangasius sanitwongsei
GCAGCTCAGGGGTGTAACTCGGAGAAAGAGAGGGAGAGCGGTTAGGAACGGTCACACACACAGTGTGGAGATAAACATAAAGTACAGTCCTTAAAAGTACTTTTAAGGAGATGTTTATCTAACATTTATGGAAGGAGTCTCCAGTGTCAGCGGTTTGTAACAGTCAGAGGTAAAGCTGTAAGTTTTCTGATGTCTACAGGACAGAGGCGTTTACTCTTCTTTGCGGTTTTTCAGTAACATGACAAGCTGCAGGTTTTTGTCTTATTAACTTCAAGCTGCTGCAACGTAAGTGAGAACAGGAACAAACTTGTTTTGAAGACGTTCCACAACAATAAATGTAGCTATAAATGGGTAAAAAGTATGATTTAATATTGTTTAATAAATGTAAAAAAATGTACCAATAAATGAAGACAATTTTAAGCTTGAAATTAATCTAGATATAGGCTTGATCGTTATCATATCATGAGAAATATCAGATGAATTTTACCAGATTCTTTTATGTGATAAGATGTTTTTGCCGTGTAGAGCTTAAAAACGAAAAAGAGAAAAGAAAAGCTCAGAGTGCAACTTAACACCTGATATTAATGACATGAGGACTCATTAAGGCCACAGAGCTCACTGTAAGATGCATTCATCTTATGTTAGACAAAATGTTAGACAGTATTGTGTGTGTGTGTGTGTGTGGTGATATTTTTGTCTGCATGGGTATGAGTGCTTTTCTCTCAGCCTCCTGGATGAGAAGACCATTGAGCTCAGTGCTCTCTTTAGTTTATCCACACTCCTCCACTTTCCCTGTTCTCCTTTCATTCTGACAGCATTTCCTCCTCCTCCTCCTCCTCCGTCTCTCTCTACCTGCTGGAGTAGTTATTAAACCTGACTTTATTTCCTCCGCCTGGCCAAATCAACTCAGACGTTCCACAAGGAAACGAGCCAAAATTATAAAAAAGACAGGGTTATTGAGTGTTTCCCAAGAGCCAGTGGTCACTCCTGATATCTGTCAGTTTATCTAGGAATATACTGCAGGTACAGCCTTTTATACTTAGACAAATAAGTTTAAATAATAATAATAAGAATTTAAATAAGAATTTACTTCACCCAGATCCCTTTTAGTCAATCGAATATGATCGTAGTATCGCTTACACAAACTATTTCCTGCTACAGTGCGAAGGTTTTACCACAGTGCTGTTGAATTCTCCAGTCAGAAGGTGTTGATTAATTTTCTATAACAGCAGCTCTGACAGTAGTTCCGTCCTTAACACAGACGACGGGTTTACATTAATGCGCTCGTTCTAATACGTTATCGTTTCTGTAGTGACAACTCATTCACCTGACTTGTATACGCTACATAATCTAAAACTAATAATAAACAGATTTGTTATTAAACAAAGAGAAACGCTTAATCATAGATATGGTGAAGCTTTCTGTTAGGAAAGATTTATGTAACATTTAAGGAAGGAGTCTCCAGTGGCAGCACTTTGTAACAGCCAGGAAGTTTTCCGCTACAGGAAAGGAGTGTGCGCTTTGCGTTTTCTTTTTAACATGACGAGTTGCTTTTTTTTTTTTTTTTTTTTTTTTTCCAATAAGTGATAACAGGAACTAGCTTGTCTCATGGACATTCCATAACATTAAGTGTAGCTATGAACGGATAAAAAGTACAACGTTTTGTTCATTAATAAATGAAAAATTTCCTGTAACAGCACAGTCGAAGTTGAAATACAGCTTCAAATTCTTCCCTCCAGCCAAAGTAGAAAAGCATAAAGTCTTACATTTATTTAACAGTATGAAAGTAACAATAAAAGAAAGATTCACAAAAGAAAAAGAAAAGATAAACTGCATTTCCTTTGACCAAAAGTTTCAGATCATGTTTTTGTTTTATGTTTGTGATTTTTTTTTTTTTTTTTAAATCATTGTGCACAACCTTTTTCAGGTTGGAAATTTGCAATCAAATCTGGTTGTGTTTCATTTCAATACCGCCCAGTTTATAAGCAAGGCAGAGAATTTTTTATTTATTTATTTTTTAATCATGGTATTTGACTTAAGCTGTAAATTAGTCTAATTAATAGATTCTTTGTAATCTATATACAATTAGACTTGATAAAAGGTATAAGTCTTTGAAGATACTTTAATTAAAAGCATGTTTTAAAGCTCAATTTTAAGGTGATTATCCTCACAGCCATCGGGAAGCGTTTTTTTACTCTCTTTCCATGGCTTGGCCATTTTTCAGCTGAATAAATGTCAGACAAAATGGCGGAACCGCTATTAAAAGGACTGCAGGGACCGTATTTAGTTCATTTGTAAGAAAGCAGATGGAGGAAGGTGATAAATCTGGGCAAATATATCTGTCACACACAATTGTGGCAATCCGTTTCCAAAGCATGCCGCTTCCCTCGTCCATGTGAAATGAGCATGGCCGGAGGTTTGATTACCCAGCACTCCTTTAGAGGAAATGCATATCAATAATGCATCCTCCTTTTCTAATTTTCCTGTAGCCTTCAGCACTCTACCCCATCTGGCCTCCGCTTTTTATTTTTCCATCTCATGGTGCAGAAGCTGAAGCTGAGCTCTTAGATCGCCAGGATGCCCACCGAGCCCACCGGAGCCAGCGCTGTAATGAGGAACTTCATTAGCTGATGCCTAGGGAGCACGGCGAACTCCTTCCTCCGGAGCGACTGTGTGTGCTGTAGTGGATAGCAGTACCTCGGTGCTTTGAGATACAGGAGGCTCACAGGGAGCAGGAAGTGAGTTAATTGGACCGCTGAGGAAACAGATTAGCATCTTTGACTCAGATTCTAGAGTCCAAATATGGCCTTTGACCCCTGAATATGCAGACTTTCAGTATAAACAGCTTAAGATAACCATTACAGTATGCGTCATGCATAGTGATAAGTTTGGTATGGATCAATTACCAGTGCGGAACCTTACTGGGAATTCGTCAGTTCGTCTTCAGGGATCATTACGGCATGAGCTAATGTCAATCAATCTGCCTATTTTAATAACGCTGCCATTAAATACATTTATGACAGTTCCACTGAAAACGATTCAGATAAGATGTTTCGGGAAAGTGATATTTTTATGAGCTTCTTTTTCTCCTTCTGCACTTCATCAGATGCTAGCTAGATATCCCTGAGAGACACTTACATTGATTTGTTTTTAAAGTATTAAAAATTTGGCTAGACCTGTACACCAACAGGTCAATTTTTCACACTCTTACTTTAAAATATGGAAATATGGATGTGTAAATACGGATGTGTATTTTGGATGTGGATGTGGATTATCTGTGTATTTTAAGTGCGGGTGTATTTGTAGCTTAGTTTTATAGTGTTTTAGCTTGGTTGCATTTTATTTATTTTTAACAGTATTTTTAAGCTATTTTGCACTATTTGCACAAAGTGAAGGGACGCGTTTGTCTGATGGTTGGGCGGAGTAATTGTAATGATGATTTTATGAACATCATTATTATGCAATTACTCCACAAAACAATGTTATTTGATATGTATATAAGCAGCTGTGTGTGTGTGTGTGTGTGTTACTGTAGCCACCCATGAATAAGCATTTAAAAATGTTGTGAAATATTTCATAGGGTTCAAACCTGAAATCCACCTCCTCTGACTAAAGAAACTTTCTGCCCGAACTTAAGGACATTTTTAGAAAGATTTTTTAAAGGACTACAAGTCCACCTATGGGGCTGCGGTAAATGAGGGATAGTGTGCAGCGTCTAAACAACGCAATCCATTAAAGGCTCTTGTTCCAAACCCACGCTAAGTATATTCTTGGTATAAAAAGAGCCTCTTGGGGATTCTCAATTGGAGTTAATAAGTGTGGAGTGCCATTCCATGTAGGTGAAATCTCAGCATGCCACCTACTGCCTTCCCTCCCACAGAGCCGTGAAGGGTTAGGGTGCTCGAGCCGTCTGAGCATCTTTAGTCTCATTTGAAACACAATCCATTGAATTGCTCTGAACTCCCTCTGAGTGGGATGCAGACGGCTCTTGTTAGCTTTTGTATCTGCTCTCGTGTCTGACAGAAGCTTATCAATGAGAATGAGAGATCAGGCGCTGATGATTTGAACGCCAGCCAAGCCGAACCCCGAGCAGGAGGAGGAAACTGTTTCCACTGACAGATGTTCTCCATGCAGACATAAACTGAGAAGTGACGTGCTTTTGAGGGGTAGAAATATTTCTGAGTAGGCGACGCTTTATGATTTCGCTCTCAAAAAATGCCTTTATGAAATGTCCTGTCAAGTTATTAGCAAGGGAACAATTATATACATTTATGAGTATCATTTCAAAGAAAAAAAATGTTCAGGAATTCAGTCTGGTTAGCTTATTAGCTAGCTAGCTAGCTAGGGAAATTATGAATGTGTATATGTCTCATGGTAGGTAGTCCACTCAGAAATCCTGTCAGGTTAGCTGTTGCTAGCTAAATATGAATGTATAAATTCTCACAGAAGTGCTGTCAGGTTAATTCCTGTTAGCTCGTAGTCTAGCATTAGCAAGGAACATCTTTGTGAATATAACCCACAGAAATCCTGTCAGGTTAGCACATGTTAGCTCTCTAGCTAGCGCTAGCAATGATTATAATGAATTAATAATCCTGACAGAAGTTTTGTCAGGCTCGAGTTAGCTATAGAATCTGTTTATCCCAATTTATAAATAAAATCCTATCGGGTTAGCTCATATTCGCTAGTAAGGTGATTAGGTTTAGCAGTAAAGATTATGAACATTATATATAAAATTTTAAAAACCCTAAGAAATCCTGTTATTTCAGGTTAGCAGATTAGCTTTAGCAGTTATGAATGAATTTTAAAGGGTAGCTATGAATATTTACAAATACGCCTCAAATATCCTCTCAGAACTAGTGTCTTGCTAGTTTGTGTTAGCTAGTGGACTAGCTTTGGCAGTGAAAAGTCATCAATATTAAAAAAAAAAAAAAAGAAAAGAGAAAAAAAAAGTCTCAGAATTTCTGTCAGGTTAGCTCATTAGCTATCTACCTAGCAGTTAGCAGTTAACAGTGTTATCAGTTAAGATCATAAATTAAAAATTGACTTAAAAATCCCATCTCATCTTATGAGGCTAGCATTAGTGGTCTAATTGCTAACATTAGTTCCTCTCAGAAGTCCAGATTTGCTAGTTTTTGTTTTGCAATATAAAGTTTTCTGCACTTGTTTCTCACTCTTTTAGTCGGATCTAGACCATCGCTCTTGAAATGAGGGCTTTAGTGTTGAGGATACATCGAGATAAATTCAATCCCAGCCCGCCGTGAGCTTTTTCCTCGGAGCCGTACTTTCTCTCCGCCGCTCCTGCAAGACGTATTTCATCTCCATCGCCTCTATTCATTTAGCTAATACATCCTCCAAGCCTTGATATTGACCTCTGTGCATATATGAGATACAAAACTTTGTAATGGATGAAGTCATTAAGAAATATGAAGCAAAGCAAATGAGAAAGTTTTCATTTCGCCTTATAGAGAAATAAATATAATTAAAAATAATCTTGTTGGAATTGACACTTTATTTATTACTTAAAAAAATAAAGATAAAAGTACTAGTTTTTTTTTTTCTCTTTTTTTCCTTAACATATCAACTTGCGTCTCTAACAGCTACATGTTTTATCTTATTTCTCGACTATCTTTTTTTATGTAATATCTTTTTAAAACAGGTTGCACTGGACAGTATGTGTGAGAATCCACTCAAGAAGGCACTTTAAGACTTTAATACAAAAAGAAGAAGAAGAAGAAGTGTTAAAAAAGCTTTCTGCCAGCAGCTTCGAAACTTTTCACTCACCCTCCATCTGTTAGCATTAGCGCCTGGCTCCAAAAATAAAATAATCTTTAATTAACGTAGCTTCACACCCTCCCACACATTTCTTCCTTGTCTTCGTGAGGCCATTTGCATGAAGCTGCATGCTGTGCATTGTATTTTCTCAGCACAGGAGAAGAAAACTGGTGTTTCTTTGGGCAAGCGTTCACACGTTGTTTGTGTACATTATCCGGGGATGAGGTGTTGGGAAAACGAGTATGATTAAAAACAAGGGGGGAAAAAGCTGAGCTCAGCTGAGAATGTCTCTTTTTTCAGGATTTTAATAAAACTCACTATCAGATTACATTCGTATCGATATACACAGCCCACCTGTAGTGTATTTGATGTATAATTTATATTACATTATATTGTCAGTGTATTTCCAGACACACCATAATGAAATGTGGGAAACTAGTTGCTTTTTCAGTACATGAAAAGCACCAATAATTAATATATTGTAAAACACAATTCCAAAATGTTATGAATATAATATTATTGTATGAATTGTAATATGAAATGTTTACTTTTCTGTTTATGGAAAAAGGTAAAAAAAATATATATATATATGTCCTATAAATATATATAATTTATATATAAGTTCATTTATAAGTTTGATTTAAATATAAATTTCAAACTATAATCTATAAACTTTAACTAAATATCGGTATCAATATGTAAATACATTTAATATGGATCTTATATTTTATAATAATCACAAAAGGTAAAAATATATAATTAAAAATTTATAATTTGGATTTTTTAATAAGATATTTATATATTTATAATTTATATATAGTATCCCTGTCTAAATAATAATTTAAATATAAATTTATATTTTTATAATTTATATTTTATAATCTATATATTTTTTAAACTATGGAAATACATATATCATTATTAGTATTTAAAAATATTTTTTAATTTTATTCTTATAGAGCTAATATTTTAAATTAAAAAATATTAATGATTTATATTTTCATTAACGAAATGTCTCTGAAACTTCGTGAACTCCATGGATCTATGACAAGATCTTTTATGGTCTTGATATCTCCAACTTTTCCTCTGTATCCTTAGAAACCTAAGAGAACACTATCTCCGGCTTTATTATACCTCGTTATCTGGGCAATATATGAATACCAGCATTCTCATTAAAGGCGTGGGAACAATTAACAAAGAACCAACCTTTAACCAGTAATTACCCTGAACAAAGCAGACACACAAATCAGTACATACACAGTGTCTAAAAGTGATTAAGTAAAATTATTAAATTAATATTATCAACCAGAAGAGGATGCATGCAGTTTGTATTTTTAAACTCAGCACCAATCACTCCATTCCACTCCGTTCCTTAATCCCATTATCTTCATGTTTTAAATTTATTTGTGTTTGATGTCATTTCTCACCTTGGCACGTTGCCATGGATACACATGACTTCCTCACTTTTTCCTCATCGCCGTCTCGCTGAGCGCTTAACCGTAATGACACTTTAAAAAAAAAAACAAAAAAAAAAAAAAAAAAGAGGAGATGTTAACTTGTAATTAGATTGGTTAGAGATCAGGAAGCCATACCGAGAGCCACTCGACGTTTGGGCCAGCATGATTCTCGTAAGCACGCAGCTTAAAAACATCTCGGGCAACTAACGAGAGAGTAATGGTCGTTATTTTGTCATTTGGTCATTTGGTCATTTGGTCAGTGGTTAATGCACTTCGATTTATAACAGTGTATTATATAATGTTATTAGTAAACCCAGGTAATATACAATGTACCTCAGCTCACTGGCTTTGAAGTGAAGCAGAGAACATTGAGAGAGTTTGCTTACTTTGAGGATATTTGCATTTAAATTGAAGGAAACACCATTCTCATTACACCAAGTTCACATTTCGGGGGAGAAAATTAAAAAAAACCTCATCTTTATGTATATATAGTACATATAACTGGTTCCCTGAATGTGGGTATCTTCTTAGTTGATGCTCAGCCATTTTCAGTCATACTGACAACTACATTAATACTTATGTACACTACATAAAACCTGCATTAGCCCCTTATAAGACCTGATACAAACCTATAAAGACATACAGCAGGCGTCAGTTGTCATAAAGTCTGCTTTATTCAGTTTTCCATTTCAAGATTTCTAAGCTGAAATAACACTTGAGTGAACTGACGGATTTCCATTGAAATGAGGTTATGTCATTTTCTGGGCTGAATTAATGTACTTTTGAATGTCATAACACGTCGCTATGTAGCTACTCCTGGTATATCAGAGTAATGATGAGGCTAACTAAAGAAATTCAAACGATGCTCTGCAATGTCTGCTGAATTTTGCCCAAATTATAACTCTACTTTATAATACTATGCCATAGTGAAGGTTATAACAATTATGACAATTATTATACTGTAATAACAGAGTTATGTAAACTTTGATCGAACGCTTTATCGTGGTAATTATTATCCGGTGAGCATCATTAGGAAGCTGCTATTATTACACCATAGTATGTAGCTCACATGCTTTATAACGCTGTGTCATAGTGAAGGTTATGACAATAATTATACCGTAATAACGGAGTTATGTACACTTTGATCGAATGCATTGTTGTGGTAATTATGATGCATTGAGCTTCATTATGAAGCTACCACAATGACATTAATTTAGCTCATATGTAGTCTATAACACTGTGACATAGTGAACATTATAACACTGACTTTTATTATGCTGTAATAACAGATTTATGTATACTGTTTCTGACTTTCATATCGTCACTTAAGTTGTTAATGAAATCTTGTGACAATGTTATGACAACATTTCCTGATTTATTTGTTTTTCTGGTCCGTAAGGAAACTTTGTTAATATGACTATTTATAAGTTTTTTTTATTAACACTTATAATAATGATATAGCAACATAATGAGATGATATATTATCTCTGATCTTTAAATGAGAGTTTGATTTTGATGTTAGATAAATCAGAGCTGCACTGAGCTGCAACGTCATGAAGTTCTAATGTACGTTGTCCTGAAACGTCGTAACAACATTACGTCAACCATAATATGTCACTCGACACAGGTGTTATTTCAGCTTGACATCAAAATTGACGAAGCACTCTTTGAGACAGCTGATGGCTGTTGGATTAAGCCCTCTATGAATTTCAATGTAGATTGTATGTCAGTTGACAAGAAAGGTTTATGTAGATCTTATGTAGCCTTATGAACTCCTTAAGCTGATTTATGAATATGCACATGGGAGTTTGAAGAAAATTTGTAAATCTGGTGGGAATTTTTATTTATCACCCCATGGCCACTGATAAATATACTTTGAATCAAATTGCTTTTATAATTTCTAGCACTACAGCAGAATGTCCTTGAACAAAACCATTTGCATTCATTAGGACGGCGCAAAACCTTGATCTAGGAGGTGTGAGAGCCCCAGATGTCCATGTACCATGACCTCTGTGAATGTGCTTCATTCTGGCCTGAGGCTAATTTAAATAACGCTGCCCTTACTGGAGACTCATTTTTTAACGACCCTCTCCTGCACACCAACGAAGAGTTCCTGTTAGCATGAATGGATTTAAAATGTAAGCATTTATAGTTTTTGTGTTCTGGGGATTTGTGTTCATTCAGCTACAAGAGCGTTAGTTAGATCAGGCGCTGATGTTGGTGAGGAGGTCTGGGGTTCAGTCGGTGTTCCAGTTCATCCCAAAGGTGTTCAGTGGGGTTGAGGTCAGGGCTCTGTGCAGGACACTCGAGTTCTTCCACTCCAACCTTCACACACCATGTCTTCATGGAGCTCGCTTTGTGCACAGGGGCATCGTCATGCTGGAACAGAGTTTGGGCCTCTTAGTTCCAGTGAAGGGAAACTGTAATGCTACAGCACACAAAGACATTCTGTACAACTGTGTGCTTCTAACTTTGTGGAAACAGTTTTGGGGAAGAAGCACATATGGGTGTGATGGTCAGGGGTCCACAAACGTCTGGCCATATAGTGTATTTATTATTATTATTATTATTATTATTATTATTACCAAATATCACTCTTGGTGGAGTAAGTCTTTATGAATATATATGTAGGTTTTATGTCAGTTGTTAAGAAAGTAGGATCATGTCGATCTTATGTAGCACTATGAACACCTTAAGTAAAGGGTTACCAAATCCTGCACTTGTTGGAATAAGCCTTTATGTTTTTTTTTTTTTAAATGTGTGCCAATTAAGACAGGCTTAAAAGTCATAACACAACATTTTCAACCAACTTTAATACAGTGTGATTTCCACCACCGTAACAAAAATGCTATGCATCCCCGGACTCCAATTTGAGAACCTGTAGTTTCTTATATTCTGTATAAAGATCAGTTGTTATAGTTCAGCAGGGTTTAAAATCCACCTGCTCCTCTAACCCTCTAACCCTCTGCAGGTTTGGGATCCACTGCTCTATACAGGACAGCACAGACAGCCTGTCAGCGTACAATCGAATGCACTTTGATATTTAGTTTAGCCGTATGGCGAAGTCATTACCATGCGGTGTGTCCTGACAGAAAAGAGGAAATGTGCTGTGGCTGCTACACTGCACTCTTCTTCAGGGAGCTTGACGGCCCTGTCATTACATTCCCATTAAGAAATACATCTTCCAGCTGTCAGTGCCGTCCCTCCACTCAGAGCAGACGGCAGCTCAAACATCATGTCTGACCTTCAGGCGTTTCAAAGCTACCCATTCGCTGGGGCTTTTATTTTTTTGCTTTTAATTATGAATTATGACACTAAACCCCCATCCCGGACTGAGAGGCAATTTATTTCAGCTGATGATTAACATGTGTGCTTTTGTTACGATTGAATAGATTTGATTATAACGATTTTTTGGGAGGCTACCTCAGGGACATGGATTACCCTCGCTGAGGATAATCACTGAGGATTACTCCTTACGCTGTGTGAAATTTCCTCGTCGAAAGCAGAACCCATTTGATTATGTGCTTACGGCCTGCGGAAATGAGGCTGTACAGCATCGGGCCAGCGAGCTTAAACGTACTCGTGGCTCCTGGCGTCAGCAATTCATTCTTCATTCATTATTTACTTCATGTTGTAGTTGCTTTAATCAGGTCGTTTTTGGAAGTATGAGTAAGATGAAGTTGATTGCACTGACTGGAAGAGAGAGAGAGAGAGAGAGAGAGAGAGGCCAGAGTGATTTGCAAGCATCAGGAAGTTTTGGTATTTATGTGATTGTAGATTGTTGCTAATCGGACTTCATTTGCTAAATTTTCTTTCTGAAAATAAAATTGTGTGTGTGTGTGTGTGTGTGTTTGTGTGTGTGTGTGATTTATGCCTTACAGCCAGGCATTTACATGAACGTAATCTCATTTCTCCAAGAACAAGTCTCTGTCCTCTTCGCCTTTCAGTCAAAAACGAGGAGTTATCTTGAATGAAAAGCGCCGTTGCAAAAAGCGCAGCGTGAGGGAGCGTGACTATTGTCCCTGTTTCAGCACAGTCATGAACTATAAAGGCTTCATTTAGCAGTGCAGCACTGTCAGACAATACAGGGTCTAAAATTTGATTTCGGTGAAAAACCTCTGAATGAAATGTTTTCAAAAAAAAAAGAAAAGGAAGATTTTTAACAAGAAAGTATGCCTCTTTTCTTCTGACTCAAACTAATTCTTCAATTGTTCAGAGATTTCATAACTCAGTGATCAAATTAAATGTCTAAATCAGAAGTATTCAACTGGAATTCAACAAATTGGTCCAATTACAATCAAATTCCATGCTTACAAAAGATCTGGACAAACAACTGCCATGACTGAATGGAGACGATGCTTAGCTTTTAATGGTTAACCATTAATGTTTAGGTCATAAATAAGACAATTGAAATGGAATTAAGTTTTTTTTTTTTTTTTCGTAGTGATGCTTCACGTTACCACTTTGACTCGTGCCATAAACTCGGAACTAAATCCCATTAATCCTACAGAACGTATGACTAATCCCGACCGCACCAACAGTTATTCTGGGTTGTACCATCCGACAATATTTTATAACAAATATGTTAATGACTTTTTATTTCCTAAATATAAACAAATCAGTAATTGAAACCAGAGATTTTTAAGTGTACATAACCAAAGAATTAGCTAAGTGTTTGCAGAAATTTAAATAGAAATTCTTGCTATTTAAAGCTTTTTTCCTCCAGGACTCTTCACCATTAAAATCTAAGTTTACTCTATTATTTATAGACTGACTTGTTTTTGAGTATTGAGTTTTGGATTAAACATCACAGACCTTTGCTTGTGCTTCACTGCACATTGAGAACCACAAATTCGAATCATTTACCGAAGATGACTGAATGAATATGAATAAATAAATGACTCCCCATCACCCAGTACATTCCCATGTTAATGATCGAGGCCTTTCTTTGTCCAATATTTCAGTGCCAGCATGAAAGTAAGGACCTCCTGCTCCTGTGACTTTTTTATTTTTTGGTTTGGTCCCATGGTCCTGAAGCACTCCTCTACTCTGAACAGATAAGATGTCTGAATTGAAATTGAAGTGGAAAGTAAATGTATACTTCTCTGTCCATTTGTCTTTAAATATTGTTTTCAACTGTCAACTTCTGATAAATAATTTCAGCTAAATAATTTTTCATCTATGCTTGTCAGCAGATAAACTTCAACAGAGGATCTGCTACAGAATCCGTGCTGGTTCGTGTTTAAATAAGTAGAGTCGCTGAACTACTGACAGTTTTTTTTTTCATATACATTGATCATCTCTACTATAGTTTTTTAAAAATGTAATATAATTTGATTTATATACTGCTTTTTGGGTCTGTGTTTGGAGTGTAGGTCCACCAGTCGATGACCACTGGTCTAAATAATGCAAGAGAAAATTAAATCCATGAGCTGTTATGACTCATAATATCAGATCTGAAGTTATAACATGAGAGACAGACACAGAGATAGAGAGGTGGGGAAACTCTTATTGTGTCCCTAACTTAATGTGATTAGTGTGGGTGTGTTTGAGCTGCACTTCACTATAGGCTTTGAAGTCTCAGGTGGAGAGTTATGTGTCTGACATGTGCATTAACAGAGATGCTCTTTGATGAGAGACGAGAGAAGAGGATGCTTGAAATCATCCCTCACCTGCAGCTCCACTTCATTTTATGTTCCAGATGCAACACCAGGTGGCTTAAAAGACACTCACACAGAGCCATGGTTCAACTACTGTGCCTTTTTACTCAAAACTAGAAAAGAGTTTTATTGTAAAATGTAGTTGAAAACACTAGAATTTTGTGCATTGTGAGGTGCTTTTCTGCTCGCCACGGTTGTAAAGAGTGATTATTTGAGTTACCATAGCCTTCCTGTCAGCTCGAATCAGTCTGGTCATTCTCCTGTTGATCTGTCTCATCAGTAAGGCTTTTCAACCCACAGAACTGGATTTTTTTTTTTGTCTTTCACACAATTCTGTGTAAACTCTAAAGATCTGAGTGTGAAAATGCCAATAGATTTCAGAAATACTTAAACCCAGCTCATCTGACACCCACCGCCATGCCACGGTCCGCATTTTCTCCTCATTCGGATGTTTGATGTGAACTAAAGCTCTTGAGCTGTATCTGTATGATTTCATGTACTGCACTGCTGCCACATGATTGGCTGATTGGATAATTGCATGAATCAGGTGGTGTACATGTGTTCCTATTAAAGTGACCAGTTTCTGTTAGCTCTTCTTTTCCCTAGAAACATCCTACTCTACTTTCAGAGCCGGGGTAATCAATAGAATAGATAATAATACGTTAAAAACTTTAATAGCTTGCCTCAGGGAACAGCTCGTCTGACATGAGATAGTGGTCCTGTGAAATAAACTTTCAGGAAACTTTTTTAAAGGAATTTTTAAGGAAAATTTTGTTGAATTTGATTTTTGCTATTTTTAAAGTTAAAGTAGCCCCGAACTCGGAAATGTGATGTTTAAATTCTGATCATACAGATTTTTTTTTGTCAGATTTGTCAAAACACAGTACAAAAGTAACATTAACTTTTATTTTATTATCTGTCTTTCTGCTATATATTCACTTGTTCACCCTACCCAAAATGCAGTCGTTTTAGGCAGTGGATTCATTTTATCAACACAATTTCAGATATGAATCTGACTGATCTTTTTCTCCATTTAATAAACTCTGTATCCACCAGCAGCCAAAATTTAACAAAAAAGTTCACTTTAGGAATGCCAAAAATGTATTAAAACATACTGCTTGTTTCAAAGAGCTTTGGGTAAAGAATAATTAATATAAAATTACAGCATGTGTCTTGTTCTCGGGTTAAACCAGAGACTTTCTCAGTACTTCTGTATAAAGCTGATTCAGGGGCGGAGCTATGTCTGAGCTCAGTTAGTGATGTCACTAAATGAACCAATCACTTCCAAGATTCAAGGATAAAGACGATAAGATATGATACGTTCAGCCTCTAAATGGTTTTGGTCTTTATGGTAACTACATTTTAATGCTAATTTTCAAATGTGAGTTAGTTTACTTTCAGTTAGTTATCTGTCTAGATAAACTAGCTAATGTTGGTGATATTAGGATAGTTGGGACAGCAGAAGAACATGGGGACATGTCCTGTTTTCTTAATTTGCATAGGAAAACAGTTTATTATTCATCATATTATTTTTTCAATCATATTATTTTTTGTTTAAATGACGTCAAGCGATTTGTTCTGTTTCTGACTCATGTTGTTGCACTTTCGTTTGAAATAAAAGAACAAAACAGGACTGATTATCATTTCATACGTCATATTGTTTTATATTATCCTCAATTTCCTTGCTCGATTTTTTTTTTTATCCGCCTACTCTCTGCGTCAGATGGAAAAATGCTGGTCATGCTGGCGTATGATTGGGTGGGTGAACTCGTTTATCAGAGACCGGCTGTGGAAAATCAGCAGCATCGATCAGGGCTGGGGGCTCCCGCAGGACCGCGCCTGATGATCCACAGGATGCCTTCTGACCGTCACACGCTCTCCGCGTGCAGTTATCTATAGCAACACTACCGCCTCCTGCAGTGATATGCCTGCTCATGCTGTCCTAGATTCAGTCCACTAAAAAAAGACTTTCCCTGATGCTTCTCCACAGCGACGTGCTTTCTTTCATTTTTGCAAAAGTCAATCAGCAAGCGTGCTTATTGTCAGCCCACGTCCCTTTGCACTGCCTTGAAATGACCTTGCTGCTTAACCCCGGTTGAAGTAGAGCCAGAAAGCTCTCGTGTCGTTCTTTCTTCCTTTCAGTAAGTGGCAGTTGCAGGCCTTTGTGAAGTGTTGTAATCAAGTTTGCGAGGGTGGGTTTGATTGAGAAGGAGCTCTTTTGGGTGGATTTGACGTCTAACCACCCACATCTGCCGCTGTCTGCTCTTTAAAACCCTCTGAGACGGAGAGAAAGAGAGAGGACTCATCTCACTCTCATCAGTACAATGCTCAATTTTACACCTTTGATTGGTGTAGCTTTTGGAGATGTCTTATATAAAGCACAGTCTGCTCAGTGACTTTGATGGAGGACATTGTTGATTTACAACAAGGATTAAAGCAAATCCTTTGAACGACTGAGAAAACTACGTCCTGATGACATGTACCAAATGCAGAAATACAATTTGGAAGGACTATAGCTGTTTTTTTTCTAGTCTAGCTCAATATTTTTGCAAAGTAGCAAGTCAGCAAGTCTTCCCAAATCAGTACATGATTCCTGTTTGCACCAGGATGCAGTAATACTTAAATAATATATCAAGGTTATATCAATATTTACTGCATTACATAACAATAACAAATCATAAAAATTAATGTACTAAAAATAATAATCAACCAAATAAGCCGTTAAGTGGATGGAGTGAGGAGTTAACACTGAATCTGTGTACATCGGAATTCAGACATCAGACGTAACTACGGATATAAGCACTACTTGTGTGCGATTCTGACCTTGAACTTAAATTTTTTCTTAGGAACTTGACTTTTCACCCTTTGGATTACAAGTCCGACTCTCTAACCATTAGGCCACGACTGTGTTTAAATGTGGTGGTCTAGACGCAGTTTGGTAAACCCCATCTGTGAAGTTTCTACTCAGCAAAAGTCTGGCAACCTCAGAGGCGTGAACTACACACAGGTGATTTTAATAATCTGAATGCAGCACTCAGCAAATTACTTAAGCAGGTGTGTAACCCGACTCTGAATACTCTGAACTTTCCTTATGCAAATATTGACACAACTTTTGAACCGAATACTCCAGCTAATTCTCCAGATAAGTTCATAATAATCAACATGAACTAAAGTGGTGATTGTGGTTGGTAACATAATCTAATATTTACACCTGGAGACCTGAGGTCGGGTCAAAATCAATATTTAGTAACATTCCGTAATGTAAATTATGCTAATAATTATGTGGACAAATTAGTTAATGTTGATGTTCATAATTTAGTTAACATTTAAACAAACATTGATTAATAATTGTGCAAACATTATTTTTGCTATAGTGTATAGTTTTAACATTGAACTTTATGCTAAACCTAGAATACTTTAAAAATGATAATGTGCATAGGCCTATATACTTGTGTGGCATCTAAGTAAAAAAAAACAAAAAAAAAACAATAGAAAAAAACAAGCGTTAGATAACTCGAGTAATGTTAGATAACTACTAACTTTGGCTCAGTTTGACTCACCTTCTCTCGAGACTGAGAGAGAAACTTGCCTCTGGCTGGTTTTATGTGGAATTTAGACAGAATTGAATTATTCTTTAGAACCTTTGGTGTATTTTGCAATAATTTTGATATCAGATCTATCTTATAATCCCCTTGTGTGAAGTGCTCGCTTCCCAAACTTAAAAATATATTGCTGACCGCTATTTGCACTGGGAAACTAAAAAAAAAAAAAAAAAACCCAAAAAACATGTTCAGCCTTAGTATTAGCAGATTTGCTGCACTCTGCAAGAATTCTTCAACTAAATTGTTAATCTTGATGATGTTCATTAACCATCAGGCACCGACTGAGCTATACCAGTAATGCTAGTGTTATAAGTGTTAAAGGACTGATTAAAGTGAGATTTCATGATGATTCTGTGGCATCTGTTAGTTAGTTGATGCTCTTAAAATGGTGACTAAAGCGGTACCTACCTGAACCATACATCCAGTGTACGGATACGAACCTCAACGCACCCAATAGCTCTCTAATGCTAGTTCAATAACTCGCTTTATTTACATTATCGAATCAACTAACAACAGCGGAGTCAGTAGCTTGCTACTATTTTGCGAAACAAAAATAAACCTGGAGCAACATAAAAAAATTAACATAATGCTACACCAGTTTGTTAGCTAGCAAATTAGCCAGATGTTAGTTAACCAGCTAGCTCTATCTATAGATACGTGTTTCAGCTGCTGCTGTGGTTTGGAGCTCGCTGCTGTTCTGTGATGATTGTTGATGTTACTGTTTATTAGGGTGGATATAATATACTTTTAAGAGCAGATAGAATGGGGTTGAAAAGGATGCAATTGGAAAACAAACACTCGTTCGTGGTTTTACTATCATACATGTATTTTTGTCCTGCAAAATGATCTATGGAGGAAAAACAAGGAAAAACAGTGTATTTAATTCATATTTAGTAGCCTGCCTAGTTCTGCGCTGTTGTTATGCCTACTTCAGGGGCAAGTTCACGGCTGTTAGCATGACTAGCTCTGGGTTGTTAGCATGACTAGCTCTGGGCTGTTAGCATGACTAGCTCTGGGCTGTCAGCATGGCAAGTTTGGGGCTGTTAGCATGGAAGGTACTGGGCTGTTAGCATGGCAAGTTCGGGTCTGTTAGCATGCCTTTTTCAAGCCTGTTCACAATTTCCCGATCTTTGAACAGACATTAAAAACCATACAGCTGAAAACTGACTGGTGTTAGATTAAAAAGTACAGTTTCTCTTTTTGGGTACCATAACTTCTGGTACTTTATTTAGTGCAAAATGGTTCTCAGAGCAGAAGCTCCAGATAAGGACACTGTGGAAAAACCAACCACTGTGCTGTTGTCTAACGTCTAACAGGAAGCGTGGTGGAAGTATATCACTGGAGTGGCTCCAGCAAAACAGCTCCATCAGAAAGAACCATGCTGAGAACGCAAATATGAACAAACTTACTGGCACGAGGCCAAGTGTCTTTAAATAAAAGAAGTAAAATGAGCAATGGCGCATTCATTACATGTTTTTCATCCAGCAGTGGGAAGGTGGGATATGTAGCTCGACAGTGATGAAAGAAAAATCAGTTCAAGTAGTCGTGGTTTTGCGAACAGACCCCCTGTAAAGATCATGTTTGCACTCCTTTATACACTCGTTCATCCCAATTAGTGTTCTCCAAATCATTTCTTTTACTCCCCCCTCTGGCTATAATCAGTTCGTGTTTATATGCTGGGTTTTGTGCTTCCAGAAGGCTGTGATTACTGAAAATGAAATGAAATGACTGAAATTATGTAAAAACAGATGGCATCAAAGAGCATGTGTTACTTGCCTTTTTCCCTGATTGCTCTTCCGTTGAATAGGCTGAACCCTTGAGAAGATGACATTCATTCATGTTGCACCATCATGCTGTGTCCGTCCCCAGTGGGATTTTCTGTGCATTTTGCTACCCTTTTGTTAAAATTTTAAAAAAGGGTTCAAATAGCAAAGGAGCTGAACTACATTTAAAAACGTATTTTTCAGCGCATAAAATGAAGTGTCATTAATTTATTGTGAATGCCTTACATGACAGTGGAAGAAAAGGAAAGAAAATTATACTTAAGTGAAGAAATGATCAAAATCTTCAAGCATCAAACGATACTTGAGTGAGGGTTAAAAAGTATTTAAAGGTAAAATCCTTTTTATTTTCTTAAAAATAGAACAAATGTCTCACCTCATTTAGCCAAAAACCCTGTTTAACTCAGAAGAAAAAGAATAATTGTGCTTGAATTTCCAGCCTGAAGTTAATTATTTTCCTTTAACAGCACATCCCAAAGTGTTTTATTCCTCTTGCAACCACAGCAGTTTACTAAAGCTTACAATTTTTTGTGTTTATTAAAGAACGACAAATCAAAATTTTTATCCAATAATAGTAGCATTTAATACTGTAGTTCGTTTAAGTTAGTTACGTTAGTTATGTTATCGCAGCTATAACTATAAACAGTCGTTCCTTTACCAGTCTCTCTTTTTTTTCTCTCTGTCAAAGTTAATAAAAAAAAAAACGTAAAGCGTAAACTCTGTCCTTAAGATGTCTTAAAACTTACGGAAAGTTAAAGCTTTACCTCTGACTGTTACAAATAGTGCTGACACTGGAGACTCCTTCCATAAATGTTAAATAAACATCTCCTTACAGAAAACTTCACCATATCAACAATTAGATACGTTTTTCTTTATTTTTTTTAAATCTGTTTTTTTTTTTTTTTTTTTTACTAGGCTTTGATTATTTTCCACGTGCAGCTTATGTTCAGCGAGTCCATGTGTAAGTCATTACTACAGAAACAATAACGTATTAGAATGAGCACATTGATATAAACCTGTGATTTGCAGCTGCACTACTGTCCGAGCTGCTGTTTTAGAAAATTAATCAACACCTTCTGACCAATCAGAATTGAGAATTTCGGGAAACTACATGAACCTGTTAGCTAGCTTTCAAGCCTACTAATGTAGTGACAGAAGTGCAATCAACAGAGCTTGTGTTTGCTTTTTCCTATCTGAAGGTTATCAAAAACAGTCCAGAAGGGATTATTTTCATCACTTTTTCCTAAAATTGTCGGTATTGATTCGGATATATCAATCTGCCGGCTGTGTTTTATGATGTATTAACCTAGGGGCTGGAAACTGGAGCATGCAATCACATGTTATATGAAGATGAAACGCAGTCATCTTGAGCAGAGCCCCCGGGGTGGCAGACACCAGACACACTCATCGATCTGTTTATAGTGTTTTAGAGCAAGGCCTAGAGTGCTTTCAGGGTGGAGAGGTGAAGGGTGGAGCACATGCTGAAATGCAGTGCATGCTTTAATGGGGAGTAATGATGTGTGGGGAGTGTGATGGTGGAGAGAATGGTTTTATTGATGGGGGATTATGGAGAATTGTTAAGTATGCTAAATGCGCGTAAGTACGTTTTAGCATTTTAGTTTGTTTTTTTTTAGCATCGCATACTTATGCGCGTTTAGCATGCGATGCTAAAAAAAAAAAGTTTATCTTCATTCCACATGTTTCTGTGCTATATTTCTTAGAAACATGTTATGTAAATTGATTAAATTATTTTATACCACAGCGCTGTTGAAGGCTCGATTCTGATTGGTCAAAAGGTGTTGATTAATTTTCTTTAACAGCAGCTCGGTCGATAGTTCTGGCTGCGAGCTCTATATTATAACAGTCAGACGTAAAGCTGTGACTAAGAGGAGTTTATATGACAAGGTTCGTTTTATTTATTTATTTATTTATTTTTTGTCTTGTTAACTTCAAGAGAGAGGCTGGTGAGGGAACGGCTGTTTATAGCTGCTATAACGTAAGTGAGAACAGGAACTAACTTGTAACTACCTTATAAACGGCTAAAAAGTATGCCGTGTCGCTCATTAATAAATCATCATTAGCAAATTGCTATAGTATAAGATGAATAAAACACTCGGGATGTGCTGCAATAGGAAAATAATCAGCTCGTTGTTGATTATTTTCCTATAACAGCACGCCCCGAGTGTTTTATTCCTTATAAAGCAAAGAACGACCGATTGACAACTGGACCTAGGCAGCATTATTTAATACCTACATGATAAAATAATTAATAATAATAGCTGAAGTATTTAGCTAACTATTAGCTTACAGTCACTATGAGGTCAGATTACAGTATCTCTTTGAGTACAGATATGGAAGTCTTCAAGTATAAAGAAGAACGTTATTTGCAGTTATATGTAGTCTGCACATTTTGTTAGCAAGCTAGCTAACTAGCTAGCACAATTAGTGCTAACTGGCTAGCACTGACAATTAAGATGATGAATTTTGGTGAATATAATTTAAATATCCTGGCAGAAATCCTCTCAGGTTAGATCACAGGATATTTAAATTATATTCACCAAAATTCGTCATCGTAACTGTCACTGCTAGCCAGTTAGCACTAATTGCTAGCACTCAATAGCTAGCTAATGAGAGCTAAACTGATAGGGTTTTTAAGGAGAATTTTTAGTCATATTCACAGAACATGAATAACATTCACTGCTAATGCTAGGTAATGTGAGCTAACCTGACAAGATTTCTGACAGGATTTTAAAGTCACTTTCACAGATGTTACTAATATTTATTGCAAACACTAGCACATTTTAATCGTCTAAACTGCTATGCTAGCCACAGCTACAATTTAGCTAAGCACACAGGATCGCTGACAGGATTTTTAAAACATATTTACAGATGTTACTCATCTTTAATAAAGCTAGCCAGCTAGCTAAGCTGAGCTAACTTGACAAGGTTAATAATATTTAGTTATAATGTTATCTAGCTAGGTAACATTTGCCAACCTGACAGGATTTGTAAAACATGTTCACAACTATTACTGATTTTTACTACCACAGATTGCCAGCTAGCTACGCTGAGCTATTTTAAAAATCCTATTTTTAAATGTTCATACTCTCATAACTGTCAAAGCTAGCCAGCTAGCTAACACGAGCTAACCTTACAAGACTTCTGAGAGGATTTTCATGGATGTTAATAAAATAAACATAAAAAATAATATAAAAAAACATTTGAAGATATGTATAGTATACATAAACTATATACATGTATGTTACTTTCTAAATACCAAAATAATAACAGGGAATAAACCATGACTTGCAAATGAAGGTTTCCTGTTTAAAAAAAAAAAAAAAAAAGAGCTTGTCCTACATTCACTGTGATTTTTACAAATACAGTTGTTGTTTAGAATAGAAGAATAGAAATGTAGGTATTTATCTGGGATTGTTTCCAATCTGTCAAAATATAGCTTATATATGGTGCATCCATGTGGGTGGAAAGAAGATCCAAAGAAACCCGTGTGTCTACTGTTATCTGTCCACGTACATAATGTGTTTATTTATCTATTTTTGCAGAGCACCGACTGTGGCTGAGTGACTTACATCCATGATTTATGCAATTATATGTTGAGGGACTGAGTGTGCTGTGTCTGATGATGTGTGTACTGCGTTAATGTGAGGAGAACTCGCTTTGTACACCTCAGCCCAGCTCAGCGGTTTGTTGATTGCTTTTGTTTTTGGGGTTATATATAGATATGCATTATGCGTCTGGGGTCTTACCACTTACATGCAAACCCGCGTTGAGCGTCAGAGAATGGCGATAACAACGTGCAATCTCGACGGCAGAAAGTGCTTCCTAATCTGATTACTCTCTCTCCTGCTGAGTAAAAGCCTTTTTTCCACCATCGTGGAGTTTATTTATAGGGAACAGTTAGCGCACGGCTTGTTTTTTTTATGTTATTATAACAATCTTTGCACATAACATTTCTCGATAATGAAGTAAGATATTTAGCATGCTCACCAAAACCTATATTTAATTGGCTGAAATTAGCATTAGCTACACGGTAAAACTATTTAAAGATCAAAAAAGCATTAGTGTGCATATATAACAGCGCTAAGTAAGTCAGCTTAGATAATGCTACCTCTCTCCAGCAGTACCACAGAAATAGATATAGCACTTGTTTAGGCTGTGTGTGGATATAAAAATCTCTCACAAGGTTTTTATTTTTCAAGCTGGATGCTAGTGGGTGCAGCTATCTTTATTTTACCTAACATTATCTTTAGAACTCCACGCAAACAACAAAATCCTCACAAGCAACAGAACATAGAGAAAAGCACTCACACTACCACTAAAAATTTACATTTTGGAGGGAAAAGCTTGTGTATAAAAGGCGTCCTTGCAGTGATGTTTTGTTCCTCAAGATTTTTGATATCTCTTTGACAGGATTAAAGTGTTTGATGTACTGAATAGACCTGCGAAAAACACCAGCATGCTCTACTTGTGCTGAATCACACACCCCACTGCAATACACACATATCAGCCAAGGTGTGATCCGGTTTATCAAGGCATAATAATTAGCTTGTAGAACAATAGCAGATGATCTTTTGAGATTTAGGAACACACAAGTTTGTGGAAAAAATGAAATGCATTGTAAAGCCGTCATATATCTCTCCTGCTTACCGCTACAGTCACTTTGCAGTTAAACATATCGAGAGAAAATAAAATTGCTAGCCAGAGTCCATTGATATCTTTTATGTGCAAAGTGTGAAAAGAGAACTCCACAGCTCAGAGCTGAAATGTTGGCCAGCAGTTTGCTGATGACGGTTGAAGGTTCAAACAAGAAGATAACAAGAAGATCTGGCTGCAGAGAGTTGTCTTCTCCCTGGGGATTCCTATACCAGTTCATTTCCCTTAGTCTGTATTAATTCACTTAACTAGCCAGCTATACCTGATTACTTTACACGGGCTACCAGGTTGTAGCCTGGACAAAGGTTTCAGGGCAACCAAAACACAGGACTGGGCAGCACACTGGAGCTTTTCCTTGCCTGGTGAACCATTGATAGTCAGTAAATTACTTTGATTCTCAATTACATCAAGTTAAATGTACTTCATTACTTGCCCCGTCCACTTTGTGTCACTAACAGTTGCAGGAATACATCAGCACTCACTGTAAATGAATACTCTTAATTCACTGTTAGTAGTGCTGGAAAAATATCAACACACGCAAACAGCGTTCCACAAAACAGATTAACCCTGTAATGATCAAACAATCTTTAATTTTTGTGACCTGAAGGCAAACACAAATATAAATTGGAAAGCCTGCTTAAAAAGCACTCCCCCAGCATTAGTTGATTACGTACTGTACATTCCTTCATCATCAATGTTATTCCAAAATAACAAGATTAATATTTAGGTTACAAATTAGCATAGATTTTTCTTAGAATAAAACCCCTACCAGAAATCTGTGATGCAGTTTAATTACACTTTCCCTAACAAATAAAATTAGATTTAAATGTTGATTGGACAGAAAGGAAACCAATCATCATTGCATAAACCGTTCACGTCTGGACTTTTCACCAATCTAATGTTAATTCTATTTGAATCAACATAGCCTTTTATATTGGCCTCTAATCTGCATAGCTGTGATAACGCTAAATGTCACGTTCACATCATGAGAATTCAGGAGGACGGAAAAACATCCTGTTATTCCGACCTGAAAGTGTTGCCATGTCCATTTCTTTGACTACAAAAAATGATGAAGTTTTTAATCTGATTTTTAAGCTAGACTTAGCATATAGCTGTTAAACGTTAGCACATCTCTTCCTTATCTGTGATAGAACTAAAGTGGGTGTTGAAATATAGCTGAGAAATCTGACTCTGAAATCAAGACTCCCAATATTCCGACTTGGAAAGTCCCGCTTGGTGGGCAGGTTTTCCCAGTCAGAAGGAGGGAATTACGATGTGAGGTGGTAAAGCTTTTCAATTAAGTGCAGTATATATGGGCAAGTGAACAATGTTCTCCCTTTTATGCTAACAAGCAAGCTAAACTTTCGGTAAACTATTTTAATCATGTCCTACAAGCATACGATTTTGACTGATCAACATCAATCAAATTTAACATAAGCTCCACCTTTGATGACACAGAGATATCGATTACTTTGCAAAATCAGGAGATGTAACATAAAACGGACAGACATTACTCATCATCAAGTGTTCATTTGTCCCACTCTCTCGGTCACTGGCTATCGGGCAATAAAGGGAGACCGAGTAAAAGGATAGGACTACTTTTTGAATGCCTGAAATGTTTGTAAATAGTACACTTTCCTGCTTTCACCAAGGTGCTAATAGACTCTACGTGAAAAATATCAGTCAGGAGAGATAAGTGAGATACGTGTGAAAACTCATACAGGCTGTTCTTCCTCTCTGCCGGCAGATTGAGGAAATAATCACCCGAATCCAGGATGAAACTGACGGCGTGCCCATCAGAACTGTCAAGAGCTTCATGTCAAAGATTCCCAGCGTGGTCACAGGTGAGGAAAGCTAATCACGGCGGTCCTAAATCACTTTTAAAGCCACACTCGTCAACTCTGAATGTTGGTATCAGTACAGACGTTATTATTTTTCCTATTTTTTTTCCCTAGTTTCCTATTTGGCATTCCAAAGGAATACCGATATCTGTTGCGTTATTGTGATTACTGCAGACAAGAAATTTGACACATAACCCTATTTACTCCACTTTCATGAGCGTGTAAGGGCAGATGTTGAGATGACAGTGGTAAGGAAACACTCCTTAATATGACATGATGGTAAAAATTGAGAGGAACCCGGTTTAAAAGAGAGCCCTTAGGTTGGGAACCTGTGGGTGTGGCCTGTCCAGAGCTTCTCTTAAGTTCTCATAGAAATGGTAATAGCTATGAGACAGTAATTAGTTAAACCCAAACGTGGGGCTTAAAGCAACATACACCCAGACCATTACAATGTTACGTGCTCGGCTTCATTCTCGTTTCAATTAGATTAGCAAATCAAGCTAACTGCACTGGCTATGTACACTCACCAGAAACACCAACCATCTCTGCTACTTCCTTCCAAACTTTTTTTTTTTCTTTTCTAATGTCTCTAAACACATTTAATGAGAGGTCGTATATGACCGGATAAGTTGAAACCACATTTTTTGTCCATCAGACAATAAATTGGAACTAATTACAGATAGGAATGTCACAAATGCAAGGAATCATTCAAGCCACTCGTTTGGGTTCATCCGCATCACCTAATTTACAAAACAATCGAGAAAATCTCAATTAAAATGTTGCTGTCACTGAAATGTCACAAATATACAGAAAAAAAATAAATGGTCACCTGCCACTTGGTAGTGTGAACACAGGGTTAGAAAGGGGTTCTTTAAGTGTTCTTTATTTTGTAATGAAATGGTTTAGTCCCTAGAAAAGTCTACTGTTTGTTTCATGAGTATTTAATGAGTCACACATACCACACCAAAGATACTAATGTGGGTCGGGGTGGGCCACGGTGGGCCTGGGAGGGCCAGTGACACCCAAATGTGTGTCTGAGCAAAAATCATAATTTTATTAAAAATATTTTCTGGTTCCTCTAGAGCAATGGTTTCCAATCTTATCCAAAGTATGACTGCAGGTTTCATTCCAACCAATCCGGAGCCACACTTGATTCTACCTGTGCATTCAGGTGATGTTACCTCCAATCGATTACTGACCCTTGATGGAGAAAATTGTACACACCCCTGCCCCAGAAGGACAACTGAAGAACACTTAAGGCTTCTAAATTTTTCCAAAGAGTCTACGAGTATTGAATGAATGATCTGCAGTTAATGTGTATGTAGTAATTAGAGGTGCAGGCGTGTGTTTTAAATGTTACTTGTGCTTCTAGGGCACATAACAGTGTAAAGCATTAATGCTGGTTATGATGGATATTGGTCCAGGAGATGGAAGATCTACCTCAGCTATAGTCAAATCCTATCACTGTTTTCATGGTATCTTGACTTGAATTAAATTGAACTGGTGCAATTCTGTGTCCTCATGTTTGTGATGGACTTCTTTTGCTGAACAATAGGCTCAGACATCGTTCAGTGGCTGATGAAGAATCTCTCCATCGAGGATCCCGGTGAGTAAACGTAACGTATTACTGGAAATAAAACCCAAGTCTTAGAAATCATACATCATTATATGAATAGATCATCTCTTTATTTCAGCGGAGGCCTTGCACATCGGGAGCCTGATCGCTGCTCAGGGCTACATCTTCCCCATCTCGGACCACGTGCTCACCCTGAAGGACGACGGCACCTTTTACCGCTTTCAGGTGAGCTACTGGACCAACAAGGAGCAAAGAAGATGTCCGATTTATTAAAGCATAAACTAAAATATAAATCAGATTAAAAAGATGTTTGATTTTTTTTTTTTAACTAAAATTTAACCGACAACCAAACTACATAAAATCCATGATGAAATGCAATGATATTTTCCTCATCAGATAAAATGAGATGGAAATTTCAAAAACAATTGTTTGGACTGAAGAGAAGCTCTTCCCCAACTGTGTTCACTCATTGCAATTTCAGTTATTTTTACTGTAAAAAAAAAAGGCAGTTCTAGATGTAGTTCTTATGTAGAATTAGCATATAGCTCTTAAACATTAGCACATGGCTTCTATATCTTTGGTAGAACTGAAGCAGGTGATGCAAAATATCTAAGAAATCGGAGAAATCCAGGCTGTCAGAGAAAGCTCCCAATATTCCAACTTGAAAATTCCCACTCCGAGGTTGATCAGAACCAATTTTTCCCACCTCAAAAAATAATAAAGAAAGAAAGAAAGAAGGTGGGAAATGCAGCTAAAGCATCAAGTTCTACTTCTTCTTTATTGAAGAATTTATAAAGTAAGAATTTTATAAAGGCTTTTCTTGTCTAAATTGATCCTCTGCTTCTTTCTAACCCGTCATTTTTCCCTCCAACTCAGAGTTTATATCCATCCAGAAGACGATAAATGTCTCGACTTGAGCAGTTCCGCCAAATATAGCTACTTAATTTCTGCTCGGGGTTTTGTGAGGGCTGAATCGATAATTTCTTTATGATTCCAGATGAGACAGCTTGGGGCAATTTCCTCTGTGACTCTCTTTCTCTGTCTCTCTCTGTCTCGCTCTCTCTCTCTCTCACACACACACACACACACACACACACACTCTCTCTCTGTCTCACTCTCTCTCACACACACCCACACATACACACACACACTCTCTCTCTCTCTCTCTTATTATTGTGTGTAATAGAGCACAAAGCTTCATAAAAACAGCCTTCACTTGTTTTTTCCTCTATACTGTGAAGAATTCCTACATTCATTTGTAAAAAGAATTACCGAGGTGCCAACTTCTGAGGCTTAGCTGTAGCATTTACGATTTTTGACTTGGCAGGAGACACCTGAAAACTATCCTTATAAAATTAAAGTACTGAAAATGATGAAAAAAAAGTTCTTAGAAAAATAAAATCTGCTTTATCAGCTAAAGTTGTGGTCAGATCAATGCTGAATTCCTGAAGGAGAAAGGACGTGGGACACAAAAGTAAAGATGCATTTGTTTCTGGTAGCGCTAATTTTTGCATTACACTAACATTGTCTAAGCCTCGGACTTGTGAGCCAATAGAATACGAGTGGGCGGGGCTATCATCTCTTTGGTCAGTAACAAATATGGAGGAGCTGCTAATTATTAATGACTCTCATTCACTCACACACACACACTCTTTCACACACTGTTTCTCAAACACACACACTCATTCACACACGTTCACACATTCACACACAGACACATAAACACACACACCTATTCACACACTCATTCACGTGTTGTTCACACACTCATACATACACACATTCACACACTCAGTCACACATATATTCATACATTCATACACACACTCATACACACAGACACACACTTGTACACAGACTCACACACACATACTCACAGCTATGGGAACTTTAGCATTTTTTTTTCTTTTTTTCCCTTGCTTTCTCCTGTGTTTTACTTACTTCCTGTACCCTCTTGCCTTTTTTTCTTCCTTCCTTCCTTCCTACTTTTGCGAATGTAGGAAGTTAAAATGTATGAACTAACAGGAGAAGATTAAAAAAACACACACACACACGATTTTGAAAATGATCAGGATGAGAGGAATTAAAAAAGGGGGCGGAGTCTGAGGGCCACCTGCCTGAGTGTGGTTTATCACTTCAAAAGTTACACAGACTTCATAAAGACTGTAATTATTTACACTTACATTAAATTACAGTACAAGAACACAGCTTCTCATAGCTCCGCCCCCAGTGCCCCGCCCAGTTTAACTTAAACCTCTGTCTGAATTTAATTAGCCTTCTGTTCTGACTTTAGTGCTAAAAAATAAAGCTTTCCCTCTGTGCTCTACTGACCAAACATATTTCCGTTATTATTTTTTTTCCTTTTCAAGAATCTCCAAATTAAAAGTTTCTTAAAAGAAAATAAACAGAAGGATATTTGATCCGTTCTCCTAGCGATGTGCTAATGACACAGTTTTGCTGCCGTGGCAGTGACACTAAACGAGTTTCTCCCACTTTCTTTCCTCCACACGTTCATTAATTAGCGAGTGGAAATGGTGTTTTCTTTCCCTCTCTGTAGAGGAGCTCATCATCACATTGCAGGAAGGTAATGATGATCCTGCAGGAGAATGAGACACTCTGCTCGGGGACTGGCTGTGGCCATGTTTTTACAAGCTTTTTCAGAACAAAGCGGTTTTAAAGCAACGGTCTGTGATATTAGAACATGGCAGTAGTGATGCTGTGAGAAGAAGGAAGAAAGAAGGAAGAAAATGAAATAACATGTGTTAAAGCTTTAATAGCTTCATTCAGTAAAGATTCCTGTGCACTGATCCTGGGTAGAAAGGAACTGACTGATATATACAGCAGGAAGTAAATATACACTAAAGAACAGATGAAAACTTATGAGGAAAATTCTAAAGAAACCTACTTTCAGCCACTCGCACACTGAAACTGTTTAAAACAGTTGTTCTTATTCAGTGCATCATACCTTAAATCAGTGTCATGATCTTCACTGCATATTATTCTGTTTGTATCAAAGGATGTTCATAGAGTGTGATGACAGCGAGGGTGAGTGTGTGGGTGTGTGTGCATGTGTGTGTGTGTGGTGAGAGTTTGTGTAAGGTGTGTGTGTGTGTGCGTATGGTGGGTGAGTGTGTGTGTGTATGGTGGGTGTGTGTGTATGGTTTGTGTGTGGGTGTGTGTGTGTGGTGTGTGCACATGGTGGGTGAGAGTGTGTGTGTATGCTGTGTGTGTGTGTATGGTGAGTGGGTGGTGTGTGTGTGTGTGTATGGTGGGTGTGTGTGTGTGTATGGTGGGTGGGTGTGTGTATGGTGGGTGGGTGTGTGTATGGTGAGTGTGTGTGTATGGTGGGTGTGTGTGTATGGTTTGTGTGTGGGTGTGTGTGGTGTGTGCATATGGTGGGTGAGTGTGTGTGTGTATGGTGTGTGTGTATGGTGAGTGGGTGGTGTGTGTGTGTATGGTGGGTGTGTGTGTGTATGGTGGGTGGGTGTGTGTATGGTGAGTGTGTGTGTGTATGGTGTGTGTGTGTGTGTGGTGTGTGCGTATGGTGGGTGAGTGTGTGTGTGTATGGTGAGTGGGTGGTGTGTGTGTGTATGGTGAGTGTGTGTGTATGGTGGGTGTGTGTGTATGGTTTGTGTGTGGGTGTGTGTGTGGTGTGTGCGTATGGTGGGTGAGTGTGTGTGTGTGTGTGTGTATGGTGTGTGTGTGTATGGTCTGTGTGTATGGTGAGTGGGTGGTGTGTGTGTGTATGGTGGGTGTGTGTATACGGTGAGTGTGTGTGTATGGTGTGTGTGTGTATGGTCTGTGTGTATGGTGAGTGGGTGGTGTGTGTGTGTATGGTGTGTGTGTGTGTGTGTATGGTGAGTGGGTGGTGTGTGTGTGTGTGTGTGTGTGTGTGTATACGGTGAGTGTGTGTATGGTGAGCTGTAACACATCTGTGAGGCTGTCATTAAGTACAGTGTTTAATAAAGCAGTATGTGAAAGGCAAGAGGGAATCAGTTCCTCTCTCTCTCTCTCTCTCTCTCTCTCTCTCTCTCTCTCTCTCCCTCCACAGTGCTGCTGTCACTCCCAGTGTGAGGATGAATCTGTGTGTCTATTTAAAGAGACGACTAATCAGCATCTCTCTCTTTCTTCCTTTCTCTCCTCCTCTCCTGCTCTCTCTTTCTTTCTCAGGCTCCGTACTTTTGGCAGTCAAATTGCTGGGAGCCAGAAAACACAGATTACGGTGAGCGAGGGAACCTGCTGGATTACAGCCAAGAAATATTTATCATGGAGTGTGTGATACCTCATGCAGCATCGACGTTTCCCTGGCAGTGGATCACTGCAGCACAATCACTCAGTGTTCATTACCACTCTCATCTCTCTGATCACTCTGATCATTCTCATCACTCTGATCATTCTCATCACCCTCATCACTCTCATCTCTCTCATCTCTCTGATCACTCTGATCACTCACATCACTCTGATCATTCTCATCTCTCTGATCACTCTGATCACTCACATCACTCTGATCATTCTCATCACTCTGATCACTCTGATCATTCTCATCACTCTGATCATTCTCATCACTCTGATCACTCTCATCACTCTCATCATTCTCATCACTCTCATCTCTCTGATCACTCTGATCATTCTCATCACTCTGATCACTCTCATCACTCTGATCACTCTGATCATTCTCATCACTCTGATCATTCTCATCACTCTCATCACTCTCATCATTCTCATCACTCTCATCACTCTCATCTCTCTGATCACTCTGATCACTCTGATCATTCTCATCACTCTGATCACTCTCATCACTCTCATCTCTCTGATCACTCTCATCTCTCTGATCACTCTGATCATTCCCATCACTCTGATCATTCTCATCACTCTGATCATTCTCATCACTCTCATCACTCTCATCTCTCTGATCACTCTCATCTCTCTGATCACTCTGATCATTCTCATCACTCTGATCACTCTCATCACTGATCACTCTCATCTCTCTGATCACTCTGATCATTCTCATCACTCTGATCACTCTCATCACTGATCACTCACATCACTCTGATCACTCTGATCACTCTCATCACTCAGATCACTCTCATCACTCTGATCACTCTGATCACTCTCATCACTCTCATCACTCAGATCACTCAGATCACTCTGATCACTCACATCACTCTGATCACTCTGATCACTCACATCACTCTCATCACTCTCATCACTCTGATCATTCTCATCACTCTGATCACTCTCATCACTCTCATCACTCTGATCACTCTGATCATTCTCATCACTCTCATCACTCTCATCGCTCTGATCATTCTCATCACTCTGATCACTCTCATCTCTCTGATCACTCTCATCACTCTCATCACTCAGATCACTCTCATCACTCTGATCACTCACATCACTCTGATCACTCTGATCATTCTCATCACTCTCATCTCTCTGATCACTCTGATCATTCTCATCACTCTCATCACTCTCATCTCTCTGATCACTCTGATCACTCTCATCACATTCATCACTCTGATCACTCAGATCATTCTCATCACTCTCATCTCTCTGATCACTCTGATCACTCTCATCACATTCATCACTCTGATCACTCAGATCATTCTCATCACTCTCATCACTCTGATCACTCACATCACTCTCATCACTCTCATCATTCTCATCACTCTGATCACTCTGATCACTCTCATCTCTCTCATCACTCTCATCACTCAGATCACTCTCATCACTCAGATCACTCTCATCACTCTCATCACTCAGATCACTCAGATCACTCAGATCACTCTCATCACTCTGATCATTCTCATCACTCTCATCACTCAGATCACTCTCATCACTCTGATCACTCTGATCACTCTCACAACTCTGATCATTTTCAACACTCTGATCTCTCTGATCACTCTCATCACTCTCATCACTCTGATCATTCTCATCACTCTCATCACTCTCGTCACTCTGATCACTCAGACCACTCTCATCATTCTCATCGCTCTGATCACTCTCATCACTCTTGTCACTCTGTTCACTCCCATCACTCTGATCACTCTCATCACTCAGACCACTCTGATCATTCTCATCACTCTGATCACTCTCATCACTCTTGTCACTCTGTTCACTCTCTTCATTCTGATCACTCTCATCACTCAGACCACTCTGATCACTCTCATCACTCTCATTACTCTGATCACTCTCATCACTCAGACAACTCTGATCATTCTCATCACTCTCATCACACTGACCACTCTTGTCACACTGATCACTCTCGTCATTCTCGTCACTCTCATCATTCTCATCACCCTGACCACTCTGACCACTTGGATCACTCTCATCATTCTGACCACTCTCACTTCTGAAGGAGAAAGTTTACATAATTCCATGCTTAATGTAGTTTTATTTACTATCTGTTAACACTTTACTTAGTGTGATGTTCTTAGGGCTTAGGGATATAATCCAATATTTTCTTTCTTTCTTTCTTTCTTTCTTTCTTTCCTGTCTCCTTCTTTTCTCAATTGTTCTATTTCTTTCTTTCTTTTTTCTTTCATTTTATTATTTTCTTTTCTTTTATTCTTTTATTTCTTCCTTTCTTCCTTCCTGTTTATTTGCTTTCTTTCCTTTGTCTCTTGTTCTTTTTCTTTCCTTTTTCTTATTTTCCTTCCGACCTTCCTTTTATTCAATCACATATCAAATCCAGCTAGCGGCTTGCCTTTTCTGTGTGTGGGCACATGTACATGCAGGCGTGTGTGTGTGTGTGTGTGTGTGTGTGTACAGTATGTTACATATGTAAAAGGATGGTGAAGTGGGAGTTACTCAGCTGTGAAAGTAAGATTCATGTCTCTCTCTCTCTCTCTCTCTGCTCCTTTATCGTCTCCTACAGCCATTTATCTGTGTAAGAGGACAATGCAGAACAAGACTCGGCTGGAGCTAGCAGACTATGAAGCGGTGAGCGTCTCTCTCTCTCTCTCTCTCTCTCTCTCTCACTCTCCCCAGAGGGAGGGAACAGACAGGTGTTACTGCAGCAGCTGAGACAGAGGCAGGGCCGAGTGATCGATCATGTGACAAGGACGAGCCTCACGACAGCACAGCTCATCACTGAGAGACTTGCAACTCAGGGAAATACACTAAAAACGAATCCTACGCACTAATCACACTGAATAAAGCACAAACTCATCCAGCTCAACCAATCACATCACTTTATAGATGTAACATCATCTTCTTCTTCTTCTTCTTTCGGCTTTTCCCTTCAGGGGTCGCCACAGCGAATCATCACTCTCCACCTATCCCTAT